>SJYA01002745.1:400680-475260 GCA_006410615.1 Neotragus moschatus | reverse complement strand
TACCCCCCCTACCCCGGGCCCAAGGAAGACTTCCCCTGTCACTCGCTATTTCTCTTGGTGGGTGGGCGTGGGTAGAGGGCGCTGTGCGTTCGTCTCAAACCATTACGCTGGGTTTTTTTCTTTTTTAATTTATTTTGTTTATTTGTAAATTTGTTTCCAAATTTACACAAGGATTTGTGACTGTCTCGCAACTTAGTATTTCTGAAGTATTTTGTAATCCCTAAAGAAAAAAACACCACATAACCCAGAAGATTCCTGGCCACCTGAAAGAACAACCTTGTCTCTCTCTCTTCTTCAGAACCTGCCAATAAACTCCCACTTCAATCAAATCCTATGACTACGAAAGAACTGCAGAGAAAAGCCGTGGGAACTTCTCCCACTCTGCCCCTGCAATCCACCACCGGTTCCCAAACAAACATGTCTTTATGCCTCCAGTATTCAGACCTTGCAAACTCGGAGCACATTGTTTCCACATCTTTCCATCTGGATGCCAGCTCCTCCACCACCCTGCAGCGCCTTCGGCCAGACTGCGGGCAGGGCAGCTCCCTGCTGCCCCCTGGAAACAGGGGGACCCGGGCACTCCGCGAGCAGGGAGCTGGTGGCAGGGTGGAGGCTGTGCCTCTGCCTCTGAGTGGCTAGAAGCACACGGGGATGGAACCAGGCCTGGCACTCGCCCAGAACTAGGACAGCCCCCAGGAGCTATGACAGGGGTGGAATCAGTTAAGTTCAGTTCAGTCGCTCAGTCATGTCGGACTCTTTGCGACCCCATGAATCGCAGCACGCCAGGCCTCCCTGTCCATCACCAACTCCCGGAGTTCACTCAGACTCACGTCCATCGAGTCAGTGATGCCATCCAGCCATCTCATTCTCTGTTGTCCCCTTCTCCTCCTGCCCCCAATCCCTCCCAGCATCAGAGTCTTTTCCAGTGAGTCAACTCTTTGCATGAGGTGGCCAAAGTACTGGAGTTTCAGCTTTAGCATCAGTCCCTCCAAAGAACACCCAGGGCCGATCTCCTTCAGAATGGACTGGTTGGACCTCCCTGCAGTCCAAGGGACTCTCAAGGGTCTTCTCCAACACCACAGTTCAAAAGCATCGATTCCTCGGCGCTCAATAG
This sequence comes from Neotragus moschatus, assembly GCA_006410615.1. Lineage (NCBI taxonomy): Eukaryota > Metazoa > Chordata > Mammalia > Artiodactyla > Bovidae > Neotragus > Neotragus moschatus. The sequence continues at coordinate 474,146 of SJYA01002745.1, read as the reverse complement.
GCTGAAGAATAGGGGGTAGGAACAGCCAAAACAACGGCGCAAGGGAAGCACCAACTCTGCCTGATGTCAGAATGCATCGTAGGGACTCCCCTGGCGACCCGCTAGTTAAGAAGCCGCCTGCCGACACAGGGGAGCCAGGAAGGCCCCCCATTCCCCAGAGAAACTAAGGCCCAGTGACACAAGTACAGAGCCTGTGTTCTAGAGCCCGGGAGCCACCGCGACGGAAACCGCGTCCCTAGGCCTGTGCTCCGCAGCGAGAGAAGCCACCGCAGGGAGAGTGGCCCCTGCTCGCTGTAACTGGAGAAAGTCCCAGTGCAGCATCAAAGACCCAGCACAGATGAAAATAAATCTTTTCAAAATAATAACAGAAACTTAAATTATTTATGTATTAAAAAAATAAAGTGAAAAAAATAAATTAAAAAATTAAAAATAATAATAATAACAAAAACATAAATACAATTAAAAATAAATAATGAATACACAGGTAGGAGACAAGCTTATTCACTTCAGTCGCTCAGTCGTGTCCCACTCTTTGTGACCCCATGGACTGCAGCACGCCAGGCCTCCCTGTCCATCACCAACTCCCAGAGTTTACTCAAACTCATGTTCTTGGAGTCAGTGATGCCATCCAACCATCTCATCCTCTGTCACCCCCTTCTCCTCCTGCCTTCGATCTTTCCCAGGATCAGGGTCTTTTCCAGTGAGTCAGTTCTTCCCATCAGGTAGCCAAAGTATTGGAGCTTCAGCTTCAGCATCAGTCCATCCAATGAATATTTAGGACTGATTTCCTTTAGGATGGACTGGTTTGATCTCCTTGCAGTCCATGGGACTCTCAAGAGTCTTCTCCAGCACCACAGTTCAAAACCACAAATTCTTCGGTGCTCAGCTTTCTTTACAGCCCAACTCTCACATCCATACATGACCACTGAAAAAAACACAGCTTTGACTAGATGGACCTTTGTTGTCAAAGTAATCTCTCTGCTTTCCAATATGCTATCTAGGTTACTCATAGCTCGTTCTTTAAGGAGCAAGTATCTTTTAATTTCATGGTTGCAGTTGCCAACTACAGTGATTTTGGAGCCACCCCAAAATAAAGTCTGTCACTGATTCCATTATTTTGTAAGAATGTATTTTTTAGTATAAGAGACTTTCCAGACTGCCCCAGGGTTATCTCTGACTCATGGAAATGTGGACTGTTTATCTCTGATTACATTTCTCAGCCCCATACAACCTGCAGGTGGCAAAACGAGGGGGCAACCAAACTTACCCTCTCGGCTGTAACTGGGAAAGGACTATGCATAGGCACCCCATCCCGAGCTCACGCACATCTCTGTAACCTATGAAACTTCCTCGGGACTTTTCCAGAGAGCTGTTGTTCTGAGAAACTGCCCGCCACAGGGGCGCCACCTGGTCAACAGTTGTAACCTGTTATCAATGGACCAATCCTCGAAAAGGTCAACACTTGTAACCAATCAAACTGTTTCCCATTGCTTGTGCTTAAAAGCTGCCATGTAACAACACTCAGGGTTCTCGGTCCTTGCTTAAGGAGACGGAACCCCGGCGCGCCAGTAAAATAAAATCCTCTTGCTGTTTGCATCGAAAGCTGGTCTCGGTGGTCTTTGGGGTGACGGATTCACGGCGAGGAACTGTCGGGTTCAACATTTTGGGGGCTCGTCCGGGATATCCGATCGTCCCAGACACCACGACTTCAGGATTCAGAGGTACGCTTGAGCATTGTCTCTGTGTTCTATTCTGTTGCCTTTCTGTGTCTGGATCGCTGCTGCTCCCGTCTGATTCATGACGATCCTTGGGGACGCCCAGGACGTCTGTCTGGAAGGGGGCTCGATTTGATCCGCCTTCATCTGATTCGGGTGGAGCATCTGAGGAAGCTCCCGTCTGATTTTTGTCTCAGTTTTGTGGGAGGCACGCAGCAGTCGTCTTTGTCTCGTTTTTCTGTCAAGTCTTGGACCTTGTTTGTAGTCCTTCTTATTTGCCTTTTCCGTGACTCAGACGCTATGGGACAGACTATGACAACTCTTTTATCTCTGACTGTGGACCATTGGACGGAAGTTAAAACCAGGGCTCATAATCTTTCAGTAGATGTGAAAAAGGAAAAGCGGCAGACTCTGTGTTCCACAGAGTGGCCCAGCCTTCAAACAGGGTGGGCACCCGAAGGGTCTTTTTCTTTGGATCAGGTCAGGCAAGTTGAGTCAGCAGTTTTCACCCCTGGTCCCCAAGGGCATCCGGACCAGGTGCCTTACATCATAGTACGGGAAGATCTCATCCTATCACCCCTGGCGGGGGTCCAGCCTTTTCTTTCCCCCACAGGAACGCCGCCGGGAAAAACGACCGAGATTTTCGCTTTAAAACCTGCAGCAGAGAAGAACAAACCAGCAGCCCCAGCAAAGACCCAGACACCCAAACTGATACTAGATCCTCCTCCTCCACCCTATCCCCCAGCACTGGCCCCTCTGCCAAACCTGCCCCCTACGGCTCCAAGGAGCAGGCTTGCCGCCTCGCTGGAGACAGAAGAAGTGAGAGCAGGACCGGCAGCGGAACGCGAAGCCGCCGGGCCGGCACCCTGGAGTCTGCCGTCCTCCCCCTCCGGGAGTACGGTCCACCTGATAATCTGGGGAACCGCCCACTGCACTACTGGCCATTCTCCACCTCAGATCTTTATAACTGGAAAACTCATAATCCCTCGTTCTCTGAAAACCCCNCGAGCAGGCTTGCTGCCTCGCTGGACCCAGAAGAAGTGAGAGCAGGACCAGCGGCGGGAACGCGAAGCCGCTGAGCCAGCACCCCGGAGTCTGCCGTCCTCCCCCTCCGGGAATACGGTCCACCTGATAATCTGGGGAACCGCCCACTGCAATACTGGCCATTCTCCGCCTTAGATCTTTATAACTGGAAAACTCATAATCCCTTGTTCTCTGAAAACCCCCAGGCCCTTACCTCCTTAATTGAGTCTCTTGTATTTTTCGCACCAGCCTACTTGGGATGATTGTCAGCAGCTTCTGCAGACCCCCCTCACTACTGAGGAGAGGCAGCGGGAGCTACTGGAGGCCCGGAAAAATANTAACTGGAAAACTCATAATCCCTTGTTCTCTGAAAACCCCCAGGCCCTTACCTCCTTAATTGAGTCTCTTGTATTTTTCGCACCAGCCTACTTGGGATGATTGTCAGCAGCTTCTGCAGACCCCCCTCACTACTGAGGAGAGGCAGCGGGAGCTACTGGAGGCCCGGAAAAATATGCCGGGAGATGATGGGCACCCAACTGCGCTGCCAAATGAGATAGACGCTGGATTTCCGTTAAATAGACCTAACTGGGATTATAATACTCCTGCAGGTAAGGGGCACCTGAGGGTTTATCGCCAGGCTCTGGTGGAGGGTCTCCATGGGGTTGCAAGACGCCCCACGAATTTGGCAGAGGTAAGAAAGGTAACTCAGGGACCTTCTGAATCGGCTACTGTATTCTTAGATAGACTTATGGAGGCATTCAGGAGATTTACCCCTTACAATCCTGAGTCTGAGGAACACAAGGCCACTATAGCTATGGCCTTCATTGACCAATCAGCCCCCGATATCAGGAGGAAGTTGCAGAGGCTANATAGCGTCATGGTTATATGAGAAAAATTGATTTTTTTTTTTTTTTTAGGAGTGCATACTAAGTACATGGAGTGAAAACTGGTGTGGTGTTTGCCATTCTCTAAAAAGAATGAAGCAAAACGGAAAAGAAAAGGATGGTTGAAGCAAATGTAGCGAAAATGAGAGCTACCTGAATTTGGGGCTGATACTGGGAGTCCGTTATAATATTCTACTCTTACATACATTTGAAAATCTTTATAAAAACATTTCAAGACTTGAGTTTTCAGTTACAGTGTCTGAAAACTATCCAGAAAGTCAGACCCTCTGGGCTCCTGTGTCCTCTCTCTTTCTGTGATTCCCTGTGAGCCCCTCTCACTTTGATACTAGTGTGTATATTAAAGAATTTAACCTTGCCTCACAGGGGTCTGACCCTCACCCTTGGCTTCTGAGAGGTAATTTCTAAGCCCTTGAAATGCCAAGCATGATAGACTGAGTCTTTGTTTGCCTGGAGAGTCTAAGGATGGGATTTAGAGGGGACTGGCCCCCCCAGGTAGTGACAGTGGGGTTTGGAGCGGAGGCTGCAGTTACAGAGTCACTCAGAAGTGGCGGAGCCCCCAGGGAAAATTCTGAACACCGGGGAGGCTTGGATGAGCCTCCCTGGTGAGCAGAACTGTGTGTGTGTGTGTCACACGTCAGGTCGGAGACTGGGAGGGTACACAGTTCTGACTCTGCAGTGGCCCGTGGGAGCAGGTCACACTCACCTCTCCCCGACTTCACCGCTGTGCCCCTCCCTTGCTGATCTGAGTCCACGCGTCTTTTCCCCACCCCGCCTGCAATGCCTGGTAACCGAGAGGAGGAGAGTGTGTCCTGTGAGCCACTGCCCCAAGTCAGCGCTTCCAGGAGTCCCTGGTCTCACACCCATGTGTCAGAATTGGGGGGCAGTCTTACCGCCGTGTTGCTTCTAGCATCCCCGATAGCTGACTCTTGAGAAATAAGTCTTTTTCTTCAGACCATCTTAGCCTCCTTTACTGTCTTTGTCTTTCAAAGCCTCTCTCTTCTTTTCTCTTTTAGCTAGTTATATTATGAAAATTAAAAGCATGTTTATTAAATGGAGTTTTAAGTTGCCATTTCTGAAAAGAATAGTCCATATATATTCTTTAAACTCAAAACACTCACCGCACTTACCTTCCTCCAGCTGCATGTCCTTCAATTAAGTGTCCTAAGGGCCAGTGGCTCTGGTGCCCACCTCCACCCCCGCCCCCCTCCAGGGGCAACTCTGTTGCTCACTTACATCCACCACCGCAGATTTGGGAGGAATTGGTGGGGAGTGGTACCTTTGAATGAGCTTTCAGGATATACCGTGTTTTTTAAATGTTTGTTGGCTAGTTTCCTTTAAAGATTGTTTGCTTGAACCATCAATACAAACCTAACGAACGATTAGTTTTTTGAAAGCATTTCCCCAAACCCTGATCTTGCATTATGTTCATATGCAGGCAGTTATAACTTTAGGGACTGATCACCCGTAATAGCGTATTTTGGCTCGCCAGTCTTTTTTCTCCTGTTTGTACATTTTTAGCGGCAGCATCAGAGAGGGCAAGGGAGAGGAAGGTTCGGATCAGTCTCTACCTTGTGATACTAGCTGGGAGGGGAAGGCACCATCGCGCCAGTGTGCATTTTATGGATCTCAGCTGTTTACGGCCCAGTTTGCGTGTGTGTTTGACCAGTAATTGCCCCTCTCCTTTCGCAGGCCACTGAAGGACCTTGTAACGTGCCCAAACCAGGTATGCTGGACTTTATCAATAAGACCAAATGGGATGCATGGAATGCTCTTGGCAGTCTGTCCAAGGTACGTGGACTCCCATCCTGCTTTTATTTCACTTACTGTGCTCCTAAGGGAGGTGGGTGTTTCCCCCTATAAAGACATAAAGATGAGCCTTCTGGGGATAGCGGTCCCTATATCCAACCAGGACCTTCATGGCCAGGTGCACTTATTAGGACAGGAAGTGTCTCAAAATGCTTGTTCATGAACTGGGCTGAAATCACCATCTCTCTTTAGGAAGCTGCCCGACAGAACTACGTGGACTTGGTGTCCAGGCTGAGCGCTTCCTCTGAATCCCCCAGCCCAGAGGCCCCTGCAGCAGACAGGAAGCAACCGGAAAGCGACAGCCTGGTGGTGACCTCCGAAGACGGCATCACCACCATCAGGCTGAACCGTCCAACCAAAAAAAATGCTCTCACCACTCAGGTAACACCATCTGCCCGGGAGTCCGTCCTGCTTGTCTGGTCTCCTCTGTTCCACTCAAAAACCGTACTGTTTCAGCATCCTTTCTGGTTCTGTAAATACAGCCGAGGCAAGCGTTTGGCACTTTGCAAAGAGCGGGCTTGCAGGCCGACATGGAGAGGACCCGCTGGGTGGGGATGATCATCTCAGCTTTCTCCTTTCCTCCTCTTCCCTCTTCCACGCAGATGTATCATGACATCATAGCTGCTCTTCAGGCTGCAAGCAAGGATGAGTCAGTCATAACTGTCTTAACAGGTAAGACATTTCCTTGGATCTCTTAATTAGATTTCTGCTTGGGGGCGGGGAGGATTTTCTCCTAGAAAGGGAACTGAGTAAATAAGCTCTGTCATCTTCTAGTGCTGAGATACCCTAATTCTTAAACCCATAAACAATGTGGTAAGACATAGGATTGATAGCTTTATCATGTGAAAAGCAGGTACAGTTTGGCAAGAAAAGCGCTGAACCTGTTCGATAAATTGGTGAGTAAAATGAATGTTTGTATGAAGGCAGTTTAGGGAGACAATAAAATGACAATTTGTATGAGAAAGTCTTGGCATCGAAGAAACAAGGAAAATGCAACCAGAGTAATAAGCAAGAACACAAATAAAAATGATGAGATGCCATTTTATATTAACGCTCATCTGAATTAGCAGGATTTTATACTAGACTGAATTTTGACAAGGCCACAGTAGAATAAATGCCCCTTGCTGGCAGCAACATAAATGACTTTAAAAAGTGTTAGGTGCCTTTTAAAAAGACGGCATTTGACAATATGTAAAATGTTCACACACTTTGACACAGGAATCTCCCAAAACATTCTAAATACTCTAAATAACCATGATAAACCACATGATAGAACATCCTGTAGACTGTATTGCAAAAGCATTAAAAAGTGTAACTGTAGAGACTAACCATACAGGAAAATGTTTAAGAAATAAAACATTAGCAATTATATCAGCACTGTGATAATAATTGGAAAATATGGATGCTGGTGGGCCTGGGCTGATGAGACCTTGATGACTGAACTTGGTAGGGGCTTTGCGTGTATGTCGCGATGAAGGCTAAGGTTCTGGACTCAGGTCAACTTGAGTTTAAATCCCAGCTTCACTTCTGACTACTTGTGGGTGAATTCTGCTTCCTAAATGGAGAAGACAATGTCTTCCTAACCCCGCAGAGTGGTCAAGATGGTGACATGAGGCAGGGCAGGGCTCACACAGGCACTTGGGAAGTGGGAGCTACTGCTGTGTGTGTCGGTTTGGCAGAAGCAGGAGTCGTTTTAATTTATTTTATGTATCTTCTTTTTTGGCTGCATCACGCAGCTTGTGGGATCTTAGTTCTCCAACCAGGGATTGAACTCCGGTTCTTGGCAGTGAAAGAACAGAGTCCTAACCACTGGACCACCAGGGAATTCCCAGGAGTGATTTTAATTTTCAGTGAAATTTGTAAAATGTATAATGTTATATCAGAGCACTTTTAGTAAAAAAAAAAAAGAGAGAGAGAGAGGTGAGGAGAAAGATACCTAACAGCTAATGAGAAAGGGCGAAGCAGGGAAGACGGGAAGATGCCCTGGCATCCCACGTGTACGCCTAGAAGACAGACAACAGGAGCAGTCCAGAGGCAGCACTGGCTGGGCACAGGGGCAGAGCAGTCTCTGATTTTTTAGTTAACATTTTTTAAACCAAACGCACAATGCAGGCACATCGTTCCTTAAAAATCCAAAGACTATGAAATGGCATATAACTAGACTAAAAACCCCAGGCCTGCATCCTAAAGAAACCTCAGCGTTTCTTGAGCCTTCTAGAAACTGCCTGTGTGTGTGCGTGGTTCTCCCTGCCCCTCACTTTGTAAACAGAAAAGGAAGCACGTGATAACACATACTCGGCCCGCCTTTCTGTCCTCACTGCATGTCCTGAAAAATCTGTTCTCAGTCAGCACCTGCACAGCTAGGTTTCCCTCTGCAGGACTGCAAAGTAGGGAACTTTCAGGGCTCCATAATTTACTTCATTTTATTTATTCCATAATTTATTCCTCTGTCAGCGAACAGGTGGATTGCACTTAGTCTTTCGCTATTAAAATCATGCTGCAGGGAATCTCCTCAGACACACATCTTTCAGTAAATGTGCAAGGATAGCCACGTTGCAGAAGTGAAACTGCTGAGTTCCATAATAACCGGTCATAACGGCCAGCAGGTGTATCATACTTTACGTTTGCCAGGCACTGGGCTGAGCATTTTAATTTGTTTGGCAGCTTTCTTAATTCATAACTTTTCTAAGCTTTCCTGCAATAACCCTGTGAGATTAGGCCCCATTATTACTAGTATTTTACAAGTAAGAAAACCGAAAGGTTAAGTGCTGATAAATAGTGCTTATTCTCTGGGCTTCCCAGGTGGCACTAGTGGTAAAGAATCTGCCTGCCAGTGCAGGAGACATAAGAGACAGCAATTTGACCTCCGGATTAGGAGGATCCCCTGGAGGAGGGCATGGCAACTCACTCCAGTATTCCTGCCTGGAGACTCTCCATAGACAGAGGAGCCTAGTGGGCTACAGTCCAAAGGGTCACAAAGAGTCAGACGGGACTTAGCACACATGCTTGTTCCATAGTTATTTTCTATATGCCCTTCACTTTTGGTTTCTTATTCTTTTTACCTAAGCATTGCAATAATAAGTCCTTCAGTTTTCAGAAAGGATTTTTGTTTGTTTTACAGTTCTTCTATCAGTTCCCAGCTTATAATCAGAGACTATCAGTTTTTCTAATGTTTTTTAGAATCTGTTAAAGTTTCATGTATACTAGATATATATTGAAATATCTACCTTGAAGATCAAGAAGCAAAAAAATGGCCAATTTTTTTTTTATATCATCCAGAAACACTTAAAAAGTAACTTCAGGGACATCCTTGGTGGTCCAGTCACTCCCTGGTCCCGGTGCAAGGGACACAGATCTGATCCGTGGTCAGGGAAACTAAGATCGCATATGGCACACAGCCTGGTCAAGTAATAATGTTTAAATTTAAAAATTTTAAGAATTAAAAGTAAATCCACTCTTGATTGTTAAGGTGTAGAGTTATAATTATGTCGATTAAACTTGCCTTTCTGATTCATGTCCTGTAGATTCCCTAAGTTCTGCTTTCCCTTCTAACTTAACTGTCTCTGGCTGAGAAGAGCGGGCTGAAGGCGTCTATTTGTGATGGTGCCTCTCTGGGCCCATCGAGCGCCGGGTGACCCGCCCCAGAGCCTCGCGCGCTGTCAGCCCCGGAGAACACCCCGCCCTGTTCCCGCTCCTCCCCGCCCCACGCCCGCCCTTCAGGTCTCAGTGCAGTTGTCCCCGCCTTGGCAGAGCCCCCTCCCCGAGCTCCCAGATGAGGTCAGAGCCCCCCTGCGGCTCCCGCGTCCCCCCGTGGCCCAGCCGCGTTGCCTGCGTTTGTCCTTAATGCAGCGGCCGGCCGGGCCGTCAGCGCGGGCGGGCGCCCCTCGGGCTCACGGCGCCCCCGCAGAGCAGAGCGCGGCGCCCAGCCCCGGGAGGCGCCCGGAGCGGCGGGCGCGTGAGCGGCGCGCCGTGCTTGTGTTCGCAGGCAGCGGGGACTACTACTGCAGCGGGAACGACCTGACCAACTTCACGAAGCTGCCGGCCGGCGGGCTGGAGGAGATGGCCAGGAGCAGCGCGGTCCTCCTGCGGTGAGCACGGGCCGCCTGCCCCGGGGGCTGAGCTTGCGGAAAGAGAAGCACTGGTTCCCTGTGGTCGGCTGTGACTTCCGACAAGCGTGCTCATCCGGCCGCCGCCAGGAAGGGCGTCCGGCTCCCCGCGGTGACTCCCGTTCCCCCGGGCGCGCCTCACGGAGCCGACCAGGGCCCGGCAGCCAGGGCCCGCGCGCTCTCAGTTCTCCGCGTCGAGGCAGTGGCGGTCGCGACTTAGCGACAGCACCGCCGCCGCGCACCGAGGCGGAGGAGCCGAGCGCCGTCGCCCGGGCTGCGGGAGGCCTCGCTGCGGGACCACTGTGCCCAGGGGACTGGAGACGGGCCCTGCTGCCCAGCACGCCGGGACCCCGCGGCCTGTGCCGACTCCGAGTTGGCCGCGGGCTCACGGCCCAGGACGCAGGATCTGGACCGAGGCCGGCCCCGGAGCCCCTGCAGGCACCCCTCCAGTGCCCTGCAGACGGGGCCCGGGTAAATCGGAGGCTGCAGGCCAGGGAGGCGCCCGGAGGTGGAAACGTCCCCCGCCCGCCCAGAGAAGCGCGTTCCGGACCCCGGCCCTGCGTGCACCTCGGTGAGGCTGCTTGGGAACAGCTCAACACGCTTGTCTATTTCCGTGTCTGCAGGGATTTCGTCAATTGTTTCATAGACTTCCCGAAGCCTCTGGTGGCCGTGGTCAATGGTCCGGCCGTGGGGATCTCCGTCACCGTCCTCGGGCTGTTTGATGTCGTGTATGCCACCGACAGGGTAAGTCCGCAGGCAGAAGCGAGTGATGTCAGGCTGGTGAAGACACGCTCCTCCGAGTGCTGCTTTGGCGTTGCCGATAGTAAATAGAGGGCATGCGGCCGGGAAGGGACGAAAGTTACATTTTCCCCAAAGAATTAGTCCGCCTTGACATGCTTTATTCTCCCTTCACTATTAGCCTGAATTTTCCTAAACACCAATGTTGTCACGAACATTGTCCCGGCCCTTTTGGTTCTGTTTATTCTCATCCTTTGCCACAAGACTCATTCAACTTTGCTCTAAAATAGTCGGGAGACCTTCAGACTTGCGAGCACGGGTTAAAAGAAAAAACGCAGCTTTGAAGGTTATGCGAGTGAGTTATTTGCTCATTTTTTTTCAGTGTAAATGAACCCTGGAATCTGGAAATCTAGACTAAGAAAGGACCTTCCGGCGGTATCTGCTTCCACTCCGCTCTTAGCAGATAAGAAAACTGAAGCTCAGAGAGGTTTCTGCCTCATGCTCGCCTTTGAGTTACATAGATTTTCACTTCAGTTCCTCCTATAGTAGTAATGGATGTCATAGTAGAAAATAAAAATTTGGAAAATGTGGAAAAGTACAAAGAAAACAACTGATTTAAAAATCACTCCTTGGGAAAAAATAAAAAATAAATAAAAATCACTCCTTGGGACTTCCCTAGTGGTCCAGTGGCTGAGACTCCACGCTCCCAATGCAGGGGGTCCAGGTCCACCTTTGGTCAGGGAACTGGACCCCACGTGCCAAGCAAGAGTTTGCATGCCACAGCTAAAGACCCCTCGTGGCACAGGGCAGAGCCTGCGTGCCACCACTAAACCCGCTGTGGCCAGGTAGATAAATACCAAATATTTTTTAAAAATAAAATCGCTCCTCTCCCCACTCAGAGATAAGCAGTGCTAACATTTGGGTTATTTAGCTTGCCTAATTTAACCAGTCCCTGACAGTGGAACCCTAGCATGTCTAGTTTTTTTCCTCATAAACAAAGATGTGATGAACATTTATCTTAGCACTTTGACCCTAGAACTTCTCCTGTAGAACTAATAACCGCCTCTTAGGGTTATCAGAGTCTTAGACTGACTGTTGCTTTTGTGGCAATGAAATTTGCTGACGTACACGTATCCTTGCAGAGAACAGTTGGTTCTTGCCGCTGAGAGATTCCTGGTTTTGTTGGAGGTACCTTCTCCAGTAACAGGGCCATTTATAAGGGTCATTTACTCCCTGCTCCATCTTTGACTGGATTCCTTTCAATCCGGTTGGGCACATTGTCAGATCTAATACTTATTAATAATTTCCCTGTAAAAATAGCAAATGCAGTTCTAGACACTTGGCTACCTAACTTTCGTAGGTAGAACTTTCTGCTCAAAGGCAGAAATTCACAGTCTTCAGCCCCATTCTCTGTGTTAAATGACCCATCCGTTGACCTGCTTTGAGCAGGGTGAGAGCAGAAGTTCCTGACCTGAACTTGGCCTCTTTCTGTAGGACTTGAAAGCCAAATAGTGCCATATTTGAGTCTTATTCTCCCACTAGATTCCCAATGACTGTCATGGGCATCATCTTTTTAAAGATTCCCCGGACTCCATCTTATGATACAACTTAAAATTGAAATCAGCGGGAAATGTGTATTATATATGCTGACAGACTGGGCCCACAGTAAGATATTTGACAAATAGTGACCACTGCTGAGAGTTCACCCAACTGATTAAACCAAGATTCAATTTCAAATCAGAGAAAGACACAGAAGAAAGCAGCTGTGGAGAGGAATTGATTTTATAGGATCTGTTCATTCCTGGCTTCTTGAATGTTTACCATATTAAATGTGGGTCAACATTTAACCCATATAAACAGCTCTTTATTATGGGCAGTAAGTCATGCCTGTCTGTTAGTGTCTCCATCAGCAAACAGCACATTTCCCCTTTGTGCTCACAGAAAGGTGGAAGTCATAACAATACTAGATAATTGAGTGGTCAGTCCACAGGAGACACTCTGCTGATGCCCGTTACACGGATTCAGTAAGCGCCCACAGTGACGGCCCCATGAGGCAGGGGCTCTCATCCCCATTTCACAGATGAGAAAACCATGGCACAGAGGTCAAGAAGCTCCAGGGTCACCAGGCGGCCTGACGCCAGTGTCTAACCGTCTCTTCCTCTTGCTCTTATTTCTGGCAGTCAGCTCAGTGGCGCTCGTAACAGTGTTTCTAAGTAAGTGAAATGCAGCAGACCTCAGCTTTCCAGGGACCTGTTTGGGGCGCTTTCCAGGGTTGGCTCCTTTGTTTTCTGGTCATGTTCCTTCCTTCTCAGCACATTTTCTCCAAGAGGCTTTCTTTTGGGGGCAAAAGAGGAGGCAGGTGACTTGAATAACTGTTTCCTTTATACTTTTATTATTTTCATTTGTATGTATCGGACATCATGTGTTTTTATCTTCTAACAGTATTCATTGAAAAAAACCTCAACCATGTCTGATAATGGAAAATGAAGTCTAAATAAGCCGTTTACAGAACTGTCAAGTATAAGTTAACTTCCGAAGAACTTTTCGCTCATCAAGAAACACAAAAATATTTCTGACATCTAGGAAAACACGGAAGACACAGTTATTGTAGCTGAATAACTGACTGCCTCTGTAGCCTGAATCACCAACATTAAAGTAGTTTTGGGTATTTAAAGCCAATCAAAGACCTTTGGGGCAAAATTAAGACAATTGAGAAAACAATAGAAGCTAACCTTGCTAGTATAGTTTTAAAAATGGATCAGTGAAGTGATGGATCAACAATGCAATATAGAAACGCAAGCTGGGGAGGGATAATGCGGCTCACAGAAAAGAAAGTGTAAATGACTTAAAAATATGAGAGAGACACCATTAAGAAAAGGATTTGTGAACAGAACGTGTAAAGAACTCTTACAGCTCAATGATAAAAAGATAACCAAGCCAACTTAAAAACAGTGGACAAAGTATTGCAAGTTACTTCACCCAAGAAGGCACTAAATTGCTGACAAACACGTGAAAAGATGCTCAGCGTCATTGTTGCTTACTTGCTCGGTCATGTGTGACGCTTTTGTGACCCTGTGGACTGTAGCCCGCCAGGCTCCTGTGTCCATGGGATTTCCCAGGCAGGAATACTGGAGTGGGTTGCCATTTCCTTCTCCGGGGGATCTTCCCAGCCCAGGGATCGAACCCAGGTCTCCTGCGTTGTAGGTGGATTCTTCACCGCTGAGCCACCAAGGGATTAAAACCACACCAAGACACCGCGACACACCTATGAGAACGGGTAGAAGTGAAAAGACTGATGATGACGACGAGGTTGAGGGAGAACGTGGAGCCTTGGAGCTCACACTGCTGGTGGCGGTGTTGACTGGTGCGGCCTCTCTGAAAACCGTCTGGCAGCTTCTTAGAGAGTTAAGCCACACACTTACCACACAGCCCAGCAATGGCACGCCTGGGTGTTTACCCAGGAGGGTTAAAAATAGACATTCATCATAAGCTTACAATATCCAGAATACTGGAAATGCCACAGTGGCTTCAGCTGGTGAATGGATAAATGAATTCTGACACACCCATCCGATGCAATACCGCTCAGAAATAAGAAGGAACAAAATCCTGGTACAGCAACGTGGAGACTCAGGAGCCTGGTACAGCAATCCTGAGACAGCAACGTGGAGACTCAGGAGCCTTCTGCTAAGGACAGAGGCCTGAAAAAGGAGAAGAGGGTACGGGATGTATGCCTCCATTTATACACATTTGAGAAAGGGCAAAACTGTAGGACTAGAGCCCGGATCAGTGGCGGCTCAGGGATGAGAGGGGCGGGCTGGCTGTGGAAGGGCACGAGGAACCTGAGGCTGTGCGCTCACTCGCTCAGTCACGGCCGACTCTGCGACCTCGTGGACCGTGGCTCACCAGGCTCCTCTGTCCACCAGGCAAGAACGCTGGAGTCGGTGCCATGCCCTCCTCCAGGGGATCTTCCCCACCCAGGGCTTGGGCCTTTCTCTTGTGTCTCCTGCAGGCAAGTTTGTTACCGCTACAGGCAAGAGAGGTATTCTATATCTAGACTATGGTAGTGGCTGCATGACTATACATTGTTTAAAACTCATCAAACTGTGTATGTTCAGAGAGTCCATTTGTGTGTAAACAGACACACTTTGCAGATATCGTGGGTCTACTTCAAGACCACCGGGATAAAGCAAATGTCACAATAAAGTGAGTCAAAGGAATTTTTTGATTTCCCGGTGCTTTGAGAAGTTACGTTTACATTATAGTGTAGTCTGTTGAGTGTGCAAACAGCATTGTGTTTAAAAAAACTATGAGCTATTTTTACTTGTTTTGAAAGCATTTTAACTTGAAAATTGCACTGTTGGGAAAATGGCATGGATGGACCTGCTTGATACAGAGGCGCCAGGAACCTTCCATTTTATTTAAAAAAGAAAAAAGCAGTGTCTGAAGCACAGCAAAGCAAAAGGTCAATGGAGTGGCGTCTGCCTGTGACGCGATACAGGGCTTCAATTAAGCATTGCAAGGACACAAGCAGATGGCAGTGCTTTTGAAATCACATGTGAAAAGATGATTTTCTTTTCTCTTTTTCTCTCCCAAAAGGCAACCTTTCACACCCCGTTCAGTCACCTGGGCCAGAGTCCAGAAGGCTGTTCCTCTTACACTTTCCCCAAGATAATGGGCTCAAGCAAGGTAGGTCTCTGAAGTCTTAAAAATAAATATTAATAAGTCTCTCCACTCCGAAAGCCGTCCCGCACTCCCTGTTCTTTCCCTCGATAATAGGGCCGACACAGAAGCACGTCATCTGCCCCGCAGATCCGAGAGTTAAAGAGAGGAGCCGGGCCGTGGGGAGAGTCTCGCGTGGAGGGGACTGGCACTCGGTCTGCCGCTCCGCAGACTGTGGGTCACGCTGAGCTGGGTGCCCCTGCGCTGGGAGCCGCCCTGGCCTCCAGCCTTCTCTCCAGCCTGCTCCTCAGGGCAGGGCGGGCACGCTGGGGCCTGTGGCCGCTCTGGCCAGTCCCTGAGGCGGCAGAAGCCTCAGTGCCCACCGTCGGGGCGGGGCACTGGGGTGGGAGAGGCTTGGCAGACATCCTCTGAGATCTGAGAGAGGAGGGGGATGGAGCCTTTGCCTGTTGCTGTCAGATTTCCATGGGAAAAAAATGGGGATTTTTTAAAGGTTTTTTTTTTTTGGCCATGCCGCACGGCTTGCAGGATCTCAGTTTCCCGAGCAGGGATTGAACCTGGGCCACGACAGAGAAAGCCCAGAATCCTAACCACTAGGCCACCGAGGAATCCCCCTTTTAAATCTTTCTTCTGACACGTTCCCTGAAGTGTTACACAGATTTGAACTTGAAAAGTCGGGCAGACCCAACTCGAAGGCTTAGAGCGTTTGGCTGTGGAACAGTCTTTGAAGAACATAGAGAAAGATACCCACTCAGTGACCCCAGTTTTGTTAGAGCCTGAACACTAGTCTTCATCACCTTCCTCCAGTTAATGAGAGCTCAGCTGACTCCCTGGGCAGGTCTCCCAGAGCCAGACCACTGTGTGAATTTCCATAGAAGGGAATTTTGACCGTTGCTGTTTCTAAAAGCTGGTTGTCATTCTCTATGACCGCGAGTTTTCGTTTTTTGTTGTTGTAATCGTTTATTGTATACGAAACAAGAAATCATAGCTGCCATTTGTTGTAGACCCAATATCTGGCATTTCTGCTCCGGGTCCCAGCTCTTACCTCCCCAACACGGACACAGAGCAGAAGCAGCCCGCTCCACGAGCTCTCTCGAGAGCCTGACGGTCTCAGCACATAGCCTGCACAGCACTGCCTCCCTTAATGAGAAATGCTGGCGATCTCAAAGACCGAAGGAAATGGCCACATGTCTGCTGAGAGCAGCTCACTCTGAGTTACTGAGCCTTTCTTCACTGAAGTCATGTCCTAACCTTGCTTTTCATTCCAGGCGGCAGAGATGCTCCTTTTTGGGAAGAAGTTAACGGCCCAGGAAGCATGTGCCCAAGGACTCGTTACTGAAGTTTTTCCCGACGGCACTTTTCAGAAAGAAGTTTGGGCCAGGCTGAAAGCATATTCAAAGCTCCCCCCAAATGTTAGTATTCGGGACTTGTTTGTTTGTTTTGCTTGCAAGAACCGTTTGCCTTAAATAGGCAGTTAAAAAAAAAACAAGACACCTTCGTTTGCTCTGAGCACATGTAAATCAGATAGTAAAACTAACCATAATAACGTTAGAAATACTGACTTTTTATGAAACTTACCAAATGGCCATTTCACTTCTGGGCTGTGGAGACAGAGGGCCAGTTCTTCCTGGGCATGACTTTGAGGAGGCTGATGGGCCGCCTCTGCTGGGACTTCTGGCCTTGAACCCAGGTGAACAGGCAGATAGGTGAGCTTTGCGGGGACGCTNAACGTTAGAAATACTGACTTTTTATGAAACTTACCAAATGGCCATTTCACTTCTGGGCTGTGGAGACAGAGGGCCAGTTCTTCCTGGGCATGACTTTGAGGAGGCTGATGGGCCGCCTCTGCTGGGACTTCTGGCCTTGAACCCAGGTGAACAGGCAGATAGGTGAGCTTTGCGGGGACGCTTGCACTTCCACACGTGCCCGCCGGTGAGCGACTCTCTCATGTCCTCGCTGCTCAGAATGCAGTCCTGGAGCCAGAAGTGTGCGGTCACAGGGCCTGCCCCACACCTGCCAAGGTAACGTGTGCACTCACGAACGTTCGAGAAGCCCTGTCTTCCTTATAAAGTGTCACAGGATCAAAGGAACAGCGGAGCCACACAATGATCAGAATTCTAGAATGAGCCTAACTCCTCTGAGAATACCTCTTCAGCTGACTCTTGGTCTTGACTTTTCAGGCCCTGAGAATTTCCAAGCAGACCATCAGAAACCGGGAGAAGGAGAAGTTGCACGCGGTCAACGAGGAGGAGAGCAGCGTCCTGAGGGGCAGGTGGCTGTCGGACGAGTGCATGAACGCCGTCGCCAGCTTCCTGTCCAGGAGGGCGAAGCTCTGACGGCCGCGCGGCAGCCGGGCGGCTCCGGGGAAGCGTGGCACCGCTGCTCCCGCTTGTCAGCCCCCGAGCCGAATAAAGCTCGCTGTGCCTTCTTTCGGTGCTGAAATCCAGTTGCTGTGATTGTATTGTGCTGGAGCCTGAATGGAAAGCAAATGATGTCAAACGCGCTTGGGGAACCTCTGTGGGCCCTTGGTCGGGGGCAGTCTCAGCTCTCGGGACATGAACGGCTGCTGCCAGGCGCACTGGAACAGGCTGCCCGGCGCCCTGCTCTGGAACGCGCTCACCGCGTTGCAGGCCGAGACCATGTGTTTGAAAACCACCACGGCGCTCTGCCGTCCACACAGGGTCACCGACTCGATCGGCCCGAACACCGACAACCTCTGCGTGACCGAGGCAAGGTCTTCGGTGGGTCGCATGTTCTTTTTCAGCCACCTGACAGGGAGGAATGAACAGAAAGGAGTAGGACTATCAGAGGGTCAATGAGAATCTTAGTTCCATTCCACCCCTATCATCTGCCGAAAAGTCGTGAAAAATTAGACCATTTCCCAGGAACGTGATAGTCCGTATCAGTGGTTATTTCCTCAGGTACTGTCCCGTCTTCATTCTCATTTAAGATGGTCCCTTATAAAAAACATCTGAAAGCTGCCTTCACTGTCCTTGTAATCTAATAAAAGCACACCTTACGGGGCACAGTAAAACTGGTGCTGAGTGGGAAGATGTACAGCTGTGCGCGCTTACCTGAAAAGGCAGGAATCTGGCGGACTAGGAATAAAGGCAAGGCTCTGCCACTCAGGGCTGCACCCTGGGTCCCTGGCTGTGTGGGGCGGGCTGGTGCTTCCTGACCTGTGCAGCATAAAAGCCCTGCAGCTCAGTGGCTGGGTCCCTAAAATCCCACTCCAGCCCAGCTAGGTCTCTGCTCCCCGACCTGGAGTGCGGCAGCCCACGGGGATCCCACACGCCTGCTGCGTCTCTGAGCACGCCTACAGACGCTGGGTGCTGCGGGGGTGGAAAGGCGGCTCGTGTGTTTTGCAGAGCAGAGCTTGTTTTCACACTCAACCACATACACCAGAGACAACTTCAAGTCATTTTTTAGCTAAGGCATCGGGTTCGTGGTCATCCTGTAACACCTCTAAACAGGCCCGCCCGGGACAAAGCTCGCCACCTACCTGACAACTATGGTCGACGCCGGAGGCTCCTTTGTGTTCTTACTCCACAGGCGGCATTTCTTCCACCCTTGATTGGCGCTGTTGTTTTGTCTCCTTCTCCACAGGGGCATACTGCTTGGTTTGGGGGTCAAATTAATCTCTCTTGGAAATTGATGTCTTTCCAAGATCCTTTCTAAGCCAGAGAATTCCGGATTCTCACCTAGTAATAGAATAAATCAGTGTTGGTCGCTCAGCCATCTCCAACTCTGCAACCCCCTCCTGGACTATAGCCCGCCAGGCTCCTCCGTCCGTGGAATTCTCCAGGCAAGAATACTGAAGTGGGTTGCCATTCCCTTCTCCGGGGAATCTCCTCAGTCCAGGGACTGAACCCAGGTTTCTTGCAATACAGGCAGATTTTTTTTTTTTTTTTTTTTTGCCATAAACAACTGTCCTTTATTTGCCCAAGGCCAACTGTGGCAGGCACTGAGGCCCTAAGACTTCCAGAAGCCTGGGGGGGGTGGGTGTCGAGGGTGGGGGCGGCACGGGGTTGGGGGGTGGCCCACCCTGCCTGCTCCATCCTGCTNGTGTGTATGTGTGGTGTGTGTGTGATGTGTGTGATGTGTGTGTGTGTGTGTGTGTGGTGTGTGTGTGTGGTGTGTGTGTATGTGATGTGTGTATGTGTGTGTGTGATGTGTGTATGTGTGGTGTGTATGTGTGGTGTGTATGTGATGTGTGTATGTGTGTGTGTGTGCGCGCGTGTGTATGTTTGCATGTATATGTGTGGTGTGTGTGTGTTGTGTGTATGTGTGCGTGTGTATGTGTGGTGTGTGTGTGTGGTGTGTGTATGTGTACGTGTGTATGTTTGCATGTGTATGTGTGTGTGTGTGCGTATGTGTGGTGTGTGTGTGGGGTGTGTGTGTGCATGTGTGATGTGTGTATGTTTTCATGTGTATATGTGATGTGTGTATGTTTGCATGTGTATATGTGGTGTGTGTATGTGTGATGTGTGTATGTTTGCATGTGTATGTGTGGTGTGTGTGTGTGATGTGTGTGTGTGCGTGTGTATGTTTGCATGTGTATGTGTGGTGTGTGTGTCTGTGATGTGTGTATGTGTGCATGTGTGATGTGTGTATGTTTCCGTGTGTATGTTTGCATGGGTATGTTTGGTATGTGTATGACCGAATCGCTCTGATGTACACGTAGGCTCCTCTGCCCATGGGACCCTCGAGGCAAGAACACTGGAGTGGGTTGCCTTGCCCTCCTCCAGGGGATCTTCCCGACCCAGGGATGGAACCCAAATCTCTTACGTCTTCTGCAGGTTCTTTGCCACCAGTGCCATCTGGGAAGCCCTTTAAAACTAATACAACATTGCAAATTACCTACACTTCAATAAAGATAAATAAAGAAATAAAATAACAAAAGCAGACATACTAAATGATCTTAAACCACCACACCTGAAAGCACAACCCCCAAGAAAGACAGGAGTTGCCAAGAACTACTCCCAGAAATTGGGCAAAAATGCAAACAATAAAATCTATTATAGGTAATCCTGTCCAGGCTCCAGTTGAGCCAGGCTCACCATAGTTTGTCTATTCCATGAACTGGCTGCTGCTGCTGCTACTGCTAAGTCGCTCCAGTCGTGTTCGACTCTGTGCGACCCCATAGACAGCAGCCCACCAGGCTCCCCTGTCCCTGGGATTCTCCAGGAAAGAACAATGGAGTGGGTTGCCGTTTCCTTCTCCAATGCAGGAAAGTGGAAAGTGAAAATTGAAAATGAAGTCGCTCAGTCCTGTCCTACTCTTCGCGACCCCATAGACTGAAGCCTACCAGGCTCTTCCGTCCATGGGATTGTCCAGGAAAGAGTACTGGAGTGGGGTGCCACTGAACTGGCTGGACACTGCCAAATGGTCAGAAACAGGAAAGCCATGGTAAAAACTGGGCTTCCTGCGTGGCTTTGAGGGTAAAGCGTCTGCCTGCAATGCAGGAGACCTGGGTTTGATCCCCGGGTCAGAAGATCCCCTGGAGAAGAAAATGGCAGCCAACTCCAGTACTCTTGCCTGGAAAATTCCACGGATAGAGGAGCCTGGTAGGCTACAGTCCGAGGGATCGAAAAGAGCTGGACACAACTTAGCAACTTCACTTCAGCTTCACCTGGTAGAAGCTGGGAGTGTCTGTAAGTTTCTGTTTGTTCATCTCCCCCTGTTTTTTGGTGGCGCTGTGCAATATGGGGGATCATTCCCCGAACAGGCACAGAACCCTGCCTCCTGCATTGAAAGAGCAGCGTTTTAGCCACTGGACTGCTAGGGGGAGTCCCTGAGGGCCAGCTTTTTATCAAACTTCAAAACCCTTGGCCAGGAGTATAAGAAAGTCACGATGGTATTGCGGTCCCCAGCACAGGAGCCACAAAATTCCACTTCTGAATTTTCACCTTGCAAATTTTAAAAATACAACTTTAAAAAGTAAACAGAAAGATGCACTTTAAATACAAATACATTTTAAATAGGTATAGAACTAACCAGAACCCCTGGAATAGAGTGTGAGTCTCATAATTTCACGGGTGCTTTTGGAGAGAGAAAGGAATTGGTGGAGGGGGAGGGTAGACTGTTCTGGA
Organism: Neotragus moschatus; assembly: GCA_006410615.1. Classification (NCBI taxonomy): domain Eukaryota; kingdom Metazoa; phylum Chordata; class Mammalia; order Artiodactyla; family Bovidae; genus Neotragus; species Neotragus moschatus. The sequence goes on along the minus strand of SJYA01002745.1, from coordinate 453,084 downwards.
AGCCACAAGTTTCTCTTTTCCAAGCAGACGTGACTGGGTCACTCTAAATCCTCTTTCACACGAATAGGGAAGAACAAATCATGTTTTAAGCCATTCAAAAGCCAAGGAAGGGAATCTATTAAAATTGATTTTTTCCAGTTCACATAAATTGACCTATATGTTTTCATATTTTCTAGTCGAAGTATAGTTGATTCATAATGTGCTAATTTCTGCTGTACAGTGACTCAATTATACGTATACACACATCCTTTTTCGTATTCTTTTCCATTGTGGTTTATCACAGGATGTTGAATATAGTTCCCTGTGCTCTACAGCAGGACTCTGTTTCTCCATCTGTATGTGATAGCTCACATCTGCTAACCCCAAACTCCAATCCATTCCTCCCTTACTCCCCTCTCCCTTGGCAACCGCAAGCCTGTTCTTTATTTGACCCATATATTCTTTTTAACATTTTATTTGGTATTCAGGTATAGCTGATTAACAAATAATATTGTGATAGTTTCGGGTGGACAGCAAAGGGACTCAGCCCTGCACACACACGTTATCTGTTCTCCCCCGGAGCCCCTCCCACCCAGGCTGCCACCTCATATGGAGCAGAGCTCCGCGTGCTGTGCAGCAGGTCCCTGTTGGTCACTCATTTTGTTTTTAAGACAGTGTCTATGTTTGGCTGTGCTGGGCTTGGTTGGGGCGCACAGGCTCTCGCGTGTGGCAGGCAGGCTCAGCAGGGGTGGCACGTGAGCTTAGTGGCCTGTGGCATGTGGGATCTTAGTTCCCCGACCAGGGATCACACCCACATCCCCTGCACACCAAGGTAGACGCAACCCCTGGACCCCGAGGGGAGTCCCATCCATTTTAAATATAGTGGTGTGTGCGTGTGGATCTCAGACTCCCTAACTATCCCTTCCCGCCTCCATCCCCCCACGCCCCCCCCACCCCACAACCATTAGCTGGCTCTCGAAGTCTGCGAGTTGACCTATATATTCTTACTCTTTGCTCTAAATAACAGCTGTTGGAATCTTTCCAGCAATCTGAAGTTTACTGACCTTAGCTGAAATCAGGAGGCCACGATGATTACCTTTTATTGTAAAATAAACTTGGAGAAATAAGTGTTTCCTGCCACAGGTACGTCTTCCTCAAGGAGCCAGATTTTGTGCCTTTGCTCTGATGACGGTGTGGTGGCAAGCACACGGTTTGGGGTGGGCATGAACAGTCTTCACCGGGCAGGCAGAGTGCCAAGCCCAGCTGTGACCTTCAGTATAGTAGCTGCATGACCTTCACTGTGGCCAAACCACTCTCACCTGCGGTGCTGATGCTGAGGACACAAACCCCTCCCCTGTGAGCCTTGTTCTGAACCCCTCTTACTTACAATTCTGCCCTGCAGTGACTGGTACATTTACCTTTCAAAACCGAACCTGGGATCGAGTATTATCTTCTCCCAGGAAAGGATCAGGAAGACCTCCCCTCGGCCTGCCCCTGCTCCTCCAGTCACTGTGATGCACTGAGTTGCCCTGAAGGGCTGGCAGCCCCCCGGGGGGGGGGGGCGCACGTGTTATCAGCGCGATTCCTCCCACAGCAGAGCTCCTGCAGGACTGGGCGCTGGTCTTCTGGGTAGGCTGGTCTCTCACTCTTGACTTCCAGGTAACCGGCAATTCCTTTCTTTGTCGTTGTCCCCACAGAGGACTGCTGTATCTTCCGAGCTCCTCCCCCTCCCCCTCTTCCATGGCGGGTGTGACAAGCTTAGCTGGCTTCCCGAAGGCAAGGTGTTCAGTAACGTCCAGAGGGAGAGGATCATTTCCAGGTTCCTGAAGGAAAGCGTGCTGAAGCGAGTGTTCCGCTCCAAGCAGCTGAGGTGGGAAGGCCCCAGCTACCAGAAGGAGGATCCAAGCCCCAGCCTTCCTGCCAGCAGAAAGTAAGTGCTGTGCTAAGTCGCTCAGTGCGTCTTGCTGTTTGCGACCCCGTGGACTGTAGCCCACCAGGCGCTATGGGTTTCTCCAGGCAAGAATACTAGAGTGGGCTGCCATTTCCTCCTCCAGGGGATCTTCCTGACCCGGAGACTGAATCCGTATCTCTTAGGTCTCCTGCACTGGCAGACAGGTTCTTCACTGCTAATGCCACCCAGAGAGTAAGTTCTGATCCCCAAACCCAAACCAAAATCCGAAGTGAGTGGGGGATGTAAAGCTAAGAAAACCCAGCGACAGAGAACAGGCATCTGGAGGACAGGCAGACATATAAAGCAACTCAAACAGCAGAAATCAAATCGTGCAGAAAAATCGAAATAAAGGTGGAAACATGACTTTGAACTGGATCAAAAGTGTGAGCTGCAACAGAGGCAGGTGTGGAATGTCCTGACGTCTGTGCTTACTGTGCATTTGGAAAGATACTCGTGCACACGTCTATCACACACCTTCTAGGAACAGATTTTAAACAAGATTCCTTACAACAAAACTGGGGCCTCCCAAATAAGGAAGGAAAGTGTTAAAGGTTACTTTTTAAAACAAAAACACAACTTCTAACTAAAAGTAACTCCATGAATATTTCTTAGAGCAGAATTATACACAAATACAAGGAAGTTAGGCTATTTAAGGTAAACCTCACAAAAATGGAGTCCTAAATTGGAGATAAATATAACTGGCCCTGACAGAAAGACAAAGCAGAAGCTGGAAAACGGGGAGGCAGGTGGGGGTGGGGCAGGGGAAACGAGTTACCTGGATACGCTGCCCGTAACTGAATCAGAGGCTTTCCCACTGTCACAGAGTCTTACTGGAGAGCAAAAATGCATGTTACTGGGACTTCTCTGGTGGTCCAGTGGTTAGGGCGCCAGGCTTCCGCTCCCAGGGGTATGGGTTCGGTCCCTGGTCAGGGACCTAAAATCCCGCATGTTATGCAGTGCGACCAAAGAAATGCATATTAGTAATTAGAAAAGATGGTCCTGACTTTCTGAAAGCAAGTCCGTAGTTACACTGCACGAGATCCTTCGGCAGAACATGACCCACCCCGAGCTTGGCAATACCTGGGAGAATCAAGGGAGTAGGCAGGGAGTGTATGGAGCCATGGAAGGTGTCGACAGAGGGGGGCGGATGCAGAGAACTGTCCCCTTCAGGAGAATGAGAAGCTAAGCACTGTTGTTCCTGACCTTGTCCATAAATAAGCCTGGACAATGAGAAGGAATGTACGTCAGAGCACTCTCCAAAGTAGTTGCCAAGGGTCCATGTCACCTTCCCACAGCAAGAGAGCCCGAGGTGGGGAGAAGGCCCCTGGCCCACAGGGTGACTGGCACGGGGAGCTCCCCTTCTGCCCACCAGGACCAGCTCCATCCTGACTGACGGAAGAGTTTGTCCAGTGCCAAGAGACAGAGGCAACCTGGCCCTGCATCGTGGGTTAATAGGGAGGAAGGGGTTGGAAGTAAGGCTACCAGCAGAACCAAATCCCACAGAGGCCTGGGGCTGGTCGAGGAGGCTGGCCCAGAAGGCTGGCCCAGGACCTGAGCGGCTCTGGAAAACAGCCACATCCAACCCGCGCCTTGACTCTCAGGGCTGGACTGGGGGCAGACCAGCCTGCAGCCAGGCTCTGCCCAGGCTCCCCGGCTGCCACCCTGCATCCTCCGCATCCACGGCTTAGCCCTTCTGCCCCTCGGGAGGCCTGGTCCCTCGCTCTCCCAGAACTCCCTGCCGGGACTCTGCGGTCACTGCCGTGTTGAACATGTGATGCTAAAAACCTTATCAACTTGGGGGAAGGGAGGCAGGGTTTAGATGCTGATGCAAAGCCTTAAAAAAATCCCCAGAGACAGGAAGAATCATCAAACAGAGAGAGTAGAGTTTTTAAGAATATGTTCCGTCAAGAACAAAGGAAGAGGATCCTAGAGGATGTTCTTATTCCTGGATGCCACAGCTCAGAAGGACCTGAAGGGATTAGGAACCAGGTCAAGTTCTGAAGCTGAAGGGAAAGCAGAAACAGAAAGCAAGGATGGGGGCTGCATAGGCTACAGACGTGACATGTGCACACACATGTGAAATGCACACACGTGTCCACAGACACACATCACTCTGGCTTCCAGCCAGAGAACAGAAAACCCTTTCCCACTTAGGCATGTTAGTCAGTGTTACTAGGATTATGTGGACGCCCACGTGTACCCAAGTCACTATTTTTCAAGAAACTGTAAGTTGGGAAATGTAATATTTAAGGCCAGGTCACTCATTTATTGGAGAAGGAAATGGCAACCCACTCCAGTACTCTTGCCTGGAGAATCCCACGGAGGGAGGAGCCTGGTAGGCTACAGTCCATGGGGTCACAAAGAGTCGGACACGACTGAGCGACTTCACTTCACTTCACTTATTTATAAAACAAGGATCCCTAGAAGTACCGCCCTCGCTGGGCTGTTGAGTATTACACTGGTTAATCTCTATGAAATGTTCGGCAGGAGGCCTGAACATAGTAACCACACCAAACAGAAAAATGTCACTTTGGGGGTAATTTAACCCAAACGGACTGTCCATTATGCCAGGCACTCTGTNTATTTATAAAACAAGGATCCCTAGAAGTACCGCCCTCGCTGGGCTGTTGAGTATTACACTGGTTAATCTCTATGAAATGTTCGGCAGGAGGCCTGAACATAGTAACCACACCAAACAGAAAAATGTCACTTTGGGGGTAATTTAACCCAAACGGACTGTCCATTATGCCAGGCACTCTGTCAGGCAGAGAAAGGCCAGGTCTCATCTTCAAGGTATTTAAAAGGCAGCGAGTGAGAAACTTAAATGAGTAACTCTGATGCAACAGGTGAAGAACGAATTGAAAGCAAATCCTACTACGAACCCAAATCGGGGTCTCGAAGGAGGGACCAGCCTGGCTGGGCGAGGCAGAGTCGCGGGCGGGGACGGGCGCAGGGTCGGGGTCGGGTCTGCGGTCAGGGGGCGGAGCCGGGCTGAAGGTAAGGATGGAGCCCGGACCCGCGGCAGGGTCCGGCGGGAGGCCTGGGCGGTGCCGGGGTCAAGGTCGCGGTCAGGGGTCAGGGGGCGCGGTCCGGCGCTAAGATGAGGTCGTAGCAGGGCCGGGGTCAGGGTCAAGGTCAGGGACGGGGCCGCGGTCAAGGTCGAGGCGGGGGTCGGCGTGCAACGGGGCGCCACGCTCTGTCCTCCCCGCAGGCCCGCTGAGCCGGAGGCCGGGCGCGCGGAGCGGCTGGGGCGCCCGGGAGGCAGCGCGCGCGGAGACGCTGCCGGGGACGAGCCGGGGGCCAGCGGCGCCGAGCGGTAAGAGGCGGCCGGGCCGGCCGGACGCCCCCCCCCACTCCCCTGCCCCCGTTAGGAGGCCGGGCACCCCGCCCCGGCGCGCCTCCCCCGGTCCGCCCCGTCGCCCCCGCCTGGCGGCTCCCCGGGCGCCGGGCGTCCCCGAGCGGCGTCCCTCCCGGAGACGCCCCGCGAGCGCCCTGCTCTCCGCGGTAGCTGCCGTCTGCCTGCGTTTTTGCAGCGGGTCCGAACCCGCGTCCTAATCTGCCTCCGCAAAGCCGTGACGCTTGCTGCGCCCGCAGGCTCTGCCTCGAGCGGCGGTGGCCTGGGACCAGGGTCGTTTGGGGTGGGAAACAGGCCCTTCGGCGGATCTGAAGCACCTGGCGGGGTGCGGGCGCAGGGGATCTGCCCTGCCGGTGCGGAAGGTGGATCCCGCTTTCCAACGGGGCCCCTCGCTTAAATGCTGAAAAGCGGACTGCACGACCCGTGTCTTAACTCCAGACGATTCACCGGATGTCTTCTAGTTTGGGCCTTACTCTTGCGATCTGAGAGTAGCGCCCTTCTCGCTGCAGACCTCCGTTTCCGTCCTCTGTCACCTAGCTCTTCCCGTTTTCCCTTTTCTGGGGCCCCCTCCCTTTGGCTGGCTGGCCTGGGTTCCCAGTTAACCCCCTCTCGTGGGCCGGCTTGCCCTCAGGCCAATCTCTCCTTTTCTAAAGCGGTTTCTTAACCTCTGGACGCTCTCTCTGCCTCAACCGCGGGCCTCACCCTCCTTGTGCTGCCCACACCTGTGCAGGATTCCCAGGAAACCGAGGAGCAAGATGGGCAGGAAAGCCGGAGAGAGCAGCGGCGCCGGCCCGGGCGCGGCCGTCCCCTGGGAGGTGAGTGCAGCGCAGCGCGCGGGGCGCGCGTCCCCTCCCCACCCACCCGCGCGCGCAGCGCCTCTGCGAGGCGCCCCGCGGGCCCTGCTGCCCCCTCTGGCAGCAGTGTGCGCTGCACCTCTAGGTGCGTTTGCAAAACCAGACGGAAAAGTTCTCTTTAAAAACTTTTTAACTTTTATATTGGAGTTTAGGCGGTCGGCAATGTGTTCGTGTGGGGTGCACAGCTCAGGGAGGTTCAGTCATACATATATCCACGCTTTTTTCAACTTCTTTTCCCGTTTATCTTATTACAGAGTACTGCGTAGACTGCCCTGAACATTTTTATGTCCTTTAACAAAGGACAAGTTAACCAGCTTCTCTGCAAATCTCCAAACATTTCTGATTGCAATGGGATTTCATGAAACATGCCACCTTGATTCCTCAACAGTGCTCACCTGTTTAATCTCCTTACATGTTTTCTGTGAAAAATATTGGCAAGGCAGGTGGATATCGAGTCGGAGGGCCCAGTTCCCACCTGTAGGGAGTTTACGATGTGGCAGATGTCGTGGGCGACGGCCTTCCTTACCTGGTGACTTCCCTTCCTCTTATGCTGTGATCTCAGTGGGTGACTTCGCTTCTTCTTACGCTGTGATCTTGGTGAGCAGTTTTCATTTGCTGCCCTTTATCCTGTAACTGCAGGGCTGTTCTCTCACAGGTNAAGAATATAATCAGTCTGATTTCGGTGCTGACCATCTGGTGATGCCCATGTGTAGAGTCTTCTCTTGTGTTGTTGGAGGAGGGTGTTTGCTATGACCAGTGCATTTTCTTGGGAAAACTCTATTAGTCTTTGCCCTGCTTCATTCCGCATTCCAAGGCCAAATTTGCCTTGGGGAGACTGGTTCCCTAAGGTGCAAAACTTAGGGAACCAGGATTACAGAGTGGAGAGAAGCCTGCGAATCTGTGAGGAAGCTCTAAAAATACAAGTGTCTGGCCTCATCCATTTAATCAGCATCTGTGTTTTTCAACTGTTTTTTTTTAATTGCATGTATTTACTTGTTTACTTTTGGCCGTGCTGGGTCTTCCTCACCACATGCGGGCTTGCTCTGTCTGCGGGGCCTGCTCTGGTTGCGGTGTGCTTCTCTGGTTATGGACCGCCGGCCCTAGCGGTGGCCGTGGGCCCGGGAGTTGCAGCTTGCAGGCGCTAGGGCTCGGGCTCAGCTGCGGCGCTTGGGCTTAGTTGCTCCACAGCCTGTGGAACCTTACCCAGCCGAGGACCAAACTTGTGCCCCCTGCCTTGGCAGGCAGATTCTTAAGCACTAGACCACCAGGGAAGCCCTCAACTGTTATTTTTGAAGAGCACCCCTGGTGATTCTCTCGATCCAAAGCATGTTCTCTCAAAGAACAAAGAATTTTATTAACTTTTTTTTTTTTGTAAATAAAAGCCTCTAGGAAAAGATAAACCAAGGCCCACCTTCCAAAGGCCAGCTCCCCTTCCTGCCAGGAGGTAACTTCCTTGTGGATCAGTTAAATTCTCATCCTGTATTTAAGCTGGTTTGTCACTCTTTCTCCTTAGTGCAGTGATGATGACCTAATACTACCTAACATTTCACTGGTGTGAATGTTGCTTAAAGTTTAGTTTACAAAGGCTTTTCTCACTTGAGATAACAAAGCTGCTGAGTTCATCCCTCAAATATTACTTTTAAAAAATTTATTTACTTCGCTTGGCTGTCCTCGGTCTCTGTCGCTGCCTGCAGGCTTCGTCTCGGTGGGGCGAGCGGCGCTGCTCTCCTCGCAGGGCTGTGGCCCGCTGTCGCAGAGCCAGGCTCCGGGCGCGCAGCTGCAGTGGCTCCAGTCTGCAGGCTCCGGAGCACAGGCTCAGCGGTTGAGCTGCGTGGGCTCGGCTGCTCCGTGTGGGATCTTCCAGTATCAGGGATTGAACCCATGTCTCCTGCGTTAGCGGGCAGATTCTTCAGCACCGAGCCACAGGGAAGCCTTCAAATACTAGTTTTTTTTAAAGTAAACTGCCCAGCTCTTCATTGTCTCTTTTCTAGGATGAATTACTGCAGCCCTCTCCTGCACACACCCCTGCCTTTCCCCACAGCAGTCGGTGCAGTGTCTGGACCGTGGGTCCTCAGCAGATATTGTACCTTTCCTTACTCATGTCTTACCTTAAAAAAAAAAACAACACCCAGTTCCTGCATGTTTCTCAACATCTGGAGTCTGGAATGAGATGCGGGCTAGTCAGTGCTGAGTATGGAAAGGTCAGAGAATTTTGTTCTGTTGATGGAAAGATTTTCATAGACTCTCAGATCTGGTCCTCAGACACATAAGATATAGTGACTGAGCCGTCGTATGCCCAGGACACACCGAACTGGATGCTTGAAACGAAGCCGTCAGTTCTTGCAAAAGCCTTTCCACTTCCTGAGGTCTTTCCAGCTGATAATAGTTTAAAGCGAATGTTTCCCGCTCCTCAGAACTGCTGAGTGTCCGTATGGGGTGGAGATGGGGGTCATAGAACTCGGTGCCTTTCGTCATATTTTACCCGAAGGACCTATAAAATCATGTACGTGGGCTTGTAGAATTTTCTTACATTAAGTTTATCCTGAAACAAATATTGTTTTAGAACTTGTCTCGCTGGAATTTGGATGCAGAAGTGCTTGTTCCCGAAAATAAAAGCCCCCCACCTGGGAGGGACGGCGCCGCAGGTGGTAAGAGATCCCGATGTGTCTGCTTATATTTATAAATATACGGAAACTTACATCCCTGTTTGTAACAGGAACAACCATTCATGTTAAAGGGGGCTTGTTTTGAGTATCACCAGTTTTACGTAACTATTAATTGTCATTTTTTTCCCGTACACATTCTTTCAGGCAAAATTAACAAGGTAAGGATAAATATTTGGTTTTAAATAATTCACAGCACATTAGCATGACATTGTATGTTCCTTAAAGAAAGTTTCTTTCCTCTGAGTTAAACTTTAAATTTTATTTCTATGGAGTTCTTCAAACAAGTCAGTGTTTTCGCTCACCGTTTTACAAAGCTGCAAATAGGTCATTAAGTGAATATCTTATTATATCTCATTTTTCAATATAACAATATTATAAATGGAAATTAACATAGTAATGAGTATAATATGTTCTAGTCACTGCCAAAAGGGAGGTGGTCTCAGCTCTTAAGATGCCGTAAGGCAGTTGAAACAGTTGTATTTTGAAGTAGTGAAAGAATTAGTCTTTCATCTGCTTTTATTGATCAAGATGTAAAACAGTTGCTGCTGCTAAGTCGCTTCAGTCGTGTTCAACTCTGTGCGACCCCATAGACGGCAGTNATGTTCTAGTCACTGCCAAAAGGGAGGTGGTCTCAGCTCTTAAGATGCCGTAAGGCAGTTGAAACAGTTGTATTTTGAAGTAGTGAAAGAATTAGTCTTTCATCTGCTTTTATTGATCAAGATGTAAAACAGTTGCTGCTGCTAAGTCGCTTCAGTCGTGTTCAACTCTGTGCGACCCCATAGACGGCAGTCCATCAAGCTCCCCCGTCCCTGGGATTCTCCAGGCAAGAACACTGGAGTGGGTTGCCATTTCCTTCTCCAATGCATGAAGGTGAAAAGAGAAAGTGAAGTCGCTCAGTCATGTCTGACTCTTAGCGACCCCATGGACTGCAGCCCACCAGGCTCCTCTGTCCGTGGGATTTTCCAGGCAAGAGTACTGGAGTGGGGTGCCATAAAACAGTTAACTGTTAATAAAATAAAGACAATTTTAATGATAGTCAAGTCTTACTAGTTAAGTGTTTAGTTGATCTTTATAAATGTATTATACTATTCCTACTGAGGTCAGTACAGACCAATATGTATATGAGGGCGAATTATCAGATTCTAGCATATATTGCTTGGGTTAGGGTTATTAGCACAAGAGTCGGGAGTAGAGATGCTGGGTGTTTAAATGTCTTCTGCTTTATAGAACCACCTGGAAATTCCAGCAGAGCAGCGCCTCCTGACGCTCACTTTCTCAGAGTTCATGCCCCAGAGAACACAGGTGGGGTTCTATCCATCACACTCTGAAAGTATTTTATTATTTTTAAAAAGGCATGCCCTTACTAAAACGTCTGTGGTTTTTCCTCTTAGAGTAGTAAACGAGGGCTATTCCAGCTGTGGAGTTACCCTCTGAGTGAAGCAAGCACCATGGAGCTCAGGTGAGCGACTGTTTGTGACTGTCAACCCCTAACTCAGTGAAATACAGATAGCATATTCAAAAGCAGAGACATTACTTTGCCAACAAAGGTCAGTCTAGTCAAGGCTATGGTTTTTCCAGTGGTCATGTATCCATGTGAGAGTTGGACTGTGAAGACAGCTGAGCGCGGAAGAGTTGATGCTTTTGAACCGCGGTGCTGGAGAAGACTCTTGAGAGTCCCTTGGACTGCAAGGAGGTCCAACCAGTCCATTCTGGGGATCAACCCTGGGATTTCTTTGGAAGGACTGATGCTAAAGCTGAAACTCCAGTACTTTGGCCACCTCATGGAAGAGTTGACTCATTGGAAAAGGCTCTGATGCTGGGAAGGATTGGGGGCAGGAGGAGAAGGGGACGACAGAGGTTGAGATGGCTGGATGGTATCACTGACTTGGACGTGAGTCTGAGTGAACTCCGGGAGTTGGTGATGGACAGGGAGGCCTGGTGTGCTGCAGTTCGTGGGGTCGCAAAGAGTCGGACACGACTCAGCGACTGAACTGAACTGAACTGAACGGATGAATTAGCTCCTCGGTTGAAGTAGGAGGCCAAAAAACAACCAGAAGCAAAAAGGACTGTGTGCAAATCCTGGGGAAGCCCTGAGAAAGGGAGTGGCCGAGCGTGTGGGGAAGCCGTGAGTAGAGCCGTGAGTAGCCCTCGACGCGGAGGGGCGCGGAGCGGCTGGGCGAGGAGGGGCTGGGAGCGGAGGGGCTGGACGTCTCGTCCAAAGGAGAAGGAGCCCTGCCGAGAGGAGCGGTTCGGCTGCCAGCGATGGTTTTCATCACGTCCCTGTGTGCGCTCGGAGGCCGCCCGGCAGCCCCGTTTGGGAGGTCTGCTGGCACTGTGTCTGTTTTATAGGTGAGGACGGGGGGGGGCAGGAGGCCCGCGATGGAAGGCTGAGCCGGGATGAGAGCTCGGCTCGCGCCCACAGCCCCCCTTCCTCACTTCAGACCCTCGCTGGGGTCCGAATGCTTCCTTTTTGGTTCTTCGGTGTGCGTGAGACCCAGCTGGAAGGCGTCTCCACATCACAGCTCAGAGTGCCGGGGACGTGTCCGTGGACTGAGCCCGCCGTTCGTCTCTGCTCGCCAGGTGTCGTCTGCGGAGGCGGCTGAGTAGGGCTGCTCTGCGGTCCCCGGTTGTGACCGTCGGGCGTTTCCCCAGCAGCCGCTGTGCGCTCCCCGAGGGTTCTCTGTGCGCTCGGGGCGCGGCCCTCCTCGTGCTGAAGCAGAGGAGATCGGAGGCGTGCAGGGGGGTGTAGTGATTCGTGTCCGGGCTGATGGTGCTGATGGGGGTCGGGGAGAGGCAGCTTTGAAGAGCGGGAGCTCGCAGGATGAGGTCAGGTGAAGCAAGAGGACGCGGATGGAGTCAGGAGAGGGCAGCGGCTGGGGCCACGGGCGCGGAACCCTCCACCCCGGCTTAACCCCAGCTCCTCCGCTTCCGGGTTGTGTGACCTCAGCCTGCCTGGGGCTGGGATCCCTGATCCGTCCAAGGGAGAAAATGAAACCGCCGAACCTCGTGGGCTGTTGGGAGGACTACACAGAGCTGATGGGTGTTCACAGCTGGTGATGGTGCCGAGTTAGAAGCTTGGGGGCAGGGAAACATTTTGCTAATGAGATGTTTCTCCTCCATGTCAACAGAGAGTAACAGCAGTAACAGCTTACGTGTTTCAGTTTGCAGAGTGCGCTGGTGTGATTGTCTCGCCTCTCAGACCACCTCCAGGGTGGATAATTTCCACTTTGTAAGCAGGTGGCAAATGGATCCAGCCAGTCTTCCATATTGAGATTCCATGCTCGCTCGCTCGCTCTTTTTTTTTTTTTGCTACATGGATTGTCTGTTAGCAAGTATAGATTTAAGGTGATTTTCCTATGATTTTTCAGAGGCAAGTCATTAAACCTAAATGCTTAGCTAAATGAATAGATTTTTACCATTTTCTGTATTTTTGTAAACCCCTCAAGACTACTTTGTTGACTTTAGTGTAAATTGGCTTTAAAAGAAGCAAGAAGATAATGCAACTGTATATATGTCAATTAACGCATCAGATCTTTCCATGGCAGTGTTTCTAGTAAGTGTTTAAAACATACTAACTTCAGTATTCTATGGCCTGGCTTTTTTGCAGTTTTCATTTGAATATAATATCTAGAAGTATTACCCCTAAAATGAAAGTGTACCATCAGATGAAAATTGCTGTAGACTATATCTGGGATAATTTTTGTTTATAGCTAGACATTGTTTTGCTTCCTATTTTGGTTAGACTAATTTTTAGAAACCACAGTGGCCCAAGTAGAAGCCTTTCTTAAGTAACCTGACTACACTCTTTGAGAGTTTCCTTTTGTCTAATTCTGGGTCAATAGACATTTCAGTGCAATTTCAGTGTGAGGTGGAGAGCCTCCTTCTCAGACATCACAGTTACAAGTAGGGTATATACTCGCCCCCATAGGCGACCAGCTGTAATCAGCCTCCGGTAGCCTCGTGGCCATTTGGAGTCAGTCAGCCGTTTTTAGGTAGAATGGTCTAGTCACCCATGCATGTACAAAGGACTGCCCAGTTATTCTCTTAATCTATACTTTTAAAAACAGATAGTTGTATATAGTTAGAGAGTATTTGAAAATTAACATGTTCTGATAGAATGCCATTGGGGGCTAAACGTTGGTCTTTGATAAAGCTTTCTGATTCATTATTTTAATAGCATTTTAATTCTAAGCAACCAACCATTCATTATATGAATCATTTTTTTAAGGGATTTCAAAATATCTTCAATGGAAACTGGCTGTAGTATGACCGAGAATCCCATGAGGCTCTTCGGTGTGAACCCACTGACAGGCGCTTCAGTGGACAAGCGAATTGGCTCCCACCCTGCACTGCAGGCACCACTGAGTCTCTGCCGTCCACATGCTGATGGAGACTCTTCCAAGGACAGTAATGAGCCTCACGTTAATTTACGCTCGACTCTAGAAAGCAACAGTGGAGAACTTTTGACTGCTCCAAACTGGGATCTGAAGTATGGAAATAGCAGTGTGGAGGAAAATTTAACAGACGAAAGCGATTTTTCGGAGAATGAAAAAGCAAACGATCCTTTACTCGGCTACTTTAAGAAGATGGACCTGAACTTAAAGCCAGAAGCAACTGAAAGTGTTGAAGGACCTTTCACAGAGGAACTGAACGAAGTGTTTCCGTATCCTGATTTCCTTCCCCCTCCTTTCAGTGCTTTGGACTTGCACAGATTGGCCCTCTCAAAATCTGACAGCTGGAAAATGACAGTGGCGACGCCAGCCAGCTCTCTGGAGCCGCTGGTGGCTCGATTGCTGGACATGGAGAGACTTCAGCACCTGACCATCCAGAGAGAAAGGCCCAGACTCCAGACCTCCTTCTGTGCCCCGGTCGCCACTGAACGACCCCCTTCCTCCAGAGCTGTCTCCAAAACGAGACAGCCCAAACCTCCCGATGCTGTGGGGCTTCAAATGGCTTGTGTAGAGAAAAGTCATGAGAAAATAAAAAACAGTTCTGGTTCTTACAAGCCTGAACACAGTGCTCCCAAGTGGAACTGGAACAGTGCTGGCAAATACAAGTGGAGTTCCAGACCAGCTCTGAAAACCTCATCCACCCCAAAACAGGTCACTGCAGTTCATGATGACTTTAAGAATCCCCAAATCTCCGTCTTAAACCCATGCCAAGAACTCACAATCAAGCCCGCTCCTGTCCAGACGACTCAGCTGCTGGTGAAAACGGTCTCAGCCAGATGTCTGCCACCAAAGTCTCCTGCACCAATTTCACCCACACCTCTGTCTTTTCCTGATGGTCACAGGGAAGAGATTCAGGCACCAAGGACCAAAAAGAAACTTTACCGAAAAGATGTGGTGCTGAGCAGACCATTCTGTATTCAGAAGCTGAACTGTTGTTTATCACCTTCATTAATAGCTCAGGATAAGTGCTTACCCACTGACCAAAAATAACATAACTCTCTTCTTTCCTGTATCTCAGCACGAGCAAATCTATTCCAAGAAGCCCGGCTAAAATACGGTTCCTCATTCCGAGATACAGGTATTACACACACAGTCACAAATATGGTTCCTCATTCCGAGATACAGGTATTACATGTGCGCGTACACACACACACACACTCGTGTGTACACACACACGTGCGTGCGTGCACAGAATCCCTGAATGTGCTGTGGAGTGGAGCTTGTGAGTCCCAGCTGAGATGGCTATACATGAACCAAGGGCTTCCCTGATGACGTGTTTGAGTCTCTTACATGTTACGTTTCTAAGAAATGTTTCTCTTAGAAAACCATTCTGCTCAAGGTGGTTCTTTTGTTGTGATTATTTTCCAGTGTAATTCCATCAATAAATGGTATAAGACTTATCCCTGGTATTTTTTTTATTCTATTTTAGTCATAAAGTAATTTTTTGTCATAGCTGGATTTAAGATTGTTTCAGGTGTTCTTTCAGACTTTCTTACTGATTTCCTGCAGGTATGGAATGCAGCCTCCCTGTGCTATACAGTGAGTGCCTGTTGGTCATCTGTCTTACATATAGTAGTTTTATCTATTAATTCCAAACTCCAAATACATCCCTCCCTCTCTTTCGCCACTGGGAACCATAGGTTTGTTTTCTGTGTCTGTAGGTCTGTCTGTGAAGGAGTCTGTGTGCATCATTTTTTTAGATTCCACTGTAGAAGGGGTGTCATGTCCTTCTCGGTGATTTTTCCCCCTCACTGGTACCCTTTTCTCTTACCCTTCTCATTTCCACACATCTCCTTTGTCTGTCACTTTGACCTAATCTTTGGGCATTTGTTTTGCCTTTAAAAGCTAAAGAAGTTGCTATTTTATTAAATTAACATACAAGATCCTCTGGGTCCTTCCTTGAAGCCTCAGAAACTTACCCTTCCCCAAGCCCTTGGTCACAGGCATGACAGCAAGGTCAGTTCTGAGGCCCAGCTACAGATAGAGGCGTGAAACCACACTCTTCCCTCAGATTGGATAGCTTTAGGATGTTGAAGAGAAACGGGGAAAGGGCACTGATCACAGAATAGCCCAAATGTCTCCCCAAGACTCTTTACTGCTGGAGTCTTAACCCTGGGTAGTTAGTTGAAACTCAAACAGCTGAAACTTAATTAGCCAGGTGGTTGGTGCGAGTGGCAAGAAACTGCTTGCCAACGCAGGAGACTTAAGAAACCCGGGTTTGATCCCTGGGTGGGGAAGATCTCTTGGAGAAGGAAATGGCAACCCGCCCCAGCCAATATTCTTGCCTGGATAATTCCAAGGACAGAGGAGCCTGGCGGGCTACGGTCCATAGGGCTGCAGAGTCGGACACGACTGAAGCTATTTTGCACACATGTGTAACTGACATCCTTTTCTGCACTTGAGAATCAGGCAAAGGAGACGGTCCTGGTTCCTCTTGGAGCCTTGAGGAAACAGGGTCTTTGGGGGGGGCCCAGGGCTCCACTCTGAACACAGTGTCCCAGGTGAGTTTGATGCAGGTGGCTCCTGGAACACAGTTGGAAAACGCTATGTCAAGTGGGAAGCCTGGTGCAGCCCACCTGGACTGGAGTCTGGGTATTTCAGGGGGTAGTGGGCTTTGGTTTTAGGGGATGGTTGGTGAATTCAAATTAACACTTCAAACATCACCTGAAGGAAAACTAGAAAAGCCTTCTTCCTACCCCCAACCCCCTCCCACAAAGGCAGTCACTATTAAGTTTTTGTGTATCATCTCCCCAATAAGGTGGCATGTTGGAGTGGAGATTAAAGGGCAACTCCAATCAGTGTTGAAGAGGCAGCTGCCGCTTGTTTCCTCCATCGTATCATTAGGAAAAGAACACGATTCAAATAGTACTTAGGAGGCAGGGGCCAGGGTATGCTTAGTTTTTAGGTTAATTTCAAAGAAAGTTCTGGAACCTTACAACAGCAATTAAAGGAAAAAACTTAATTGTTCAGGATCCCTTATAATAGAGTTTTACTTGAATCCCACACAATTAAGCTCATTAGCCAAACGGTGTTAACAGTCTTTCCACCGATTTTCGCAGAAATGGGCCTGTGCTTTAACTCAGTGCCGACCCGTTTCCCCACCGGCGCGTCCTTCTTTCCTACAGCTCTGCGTCCTGAGCCTGCACACCAGCCTGCTCTCCACCTCACTTCTCCCCTCACCTGTTTGCACCCCAGGCAGGCCCTCACCTTCAGCGCTGTGAGATCTCATCTTCACTCATAAGTCCTTCCGGGGAGAGCATGTGTCCCACTCAATGCTGTGTCCTGATTGTCGCCTGGCACGTCACACACACCCTTTAAGGTCTCTAGCTAAGACGTGGAGTTTGGCCTCCACACAGGCCCGTGACCTTCCCGCAGCAGCTGCGAGCACCGGCCCCACTGCCAGCCGTCTGCACGGGGACCCAGGTTCCGCTAACAGCTCTGACTCCTCAGGCAGGTTCCTTGACCTCTCTGTCCTTCCCTTACCTAATCTGTAGAGTAGGAAACTTTTTCTCTTATAATCAAGAGCCTGGCAGATTCGGGAAGCGTATCAAGGAGCAGGAGGGACACGGAGGGCAGACGGTGCCCTGGGCTAAGCTCACGACAGACCACTCGCATCCCGCTTCCCAGAGGCACAGGCACCGGGCACGTGGTGTGCAGCAAGAACGCGAGGCCTGTCTTTCGGGAACACAAGGAGCGGGAGGCAGGAACGTCTGCTGGGGTTCTGTGACAAGCGCTCTATGAAGATCGGTGGGAGACAGCAGGTTAGAAACAGTGTTCCTGCCTTTACATCTCAGACGCGGAACGCAGGCAATGAGACACCAGGAGGCAGCAGGGTAACAAGAGGCGTGTTTATTACATTTCCCTAGTGGGTCAATTAGGAACATTGCTGCTGAAATGTAAGTTACAACTCAAAGGACACTGGGAATAATGAGGAGACATATGGTGTGTTTTCAGAGGTCAGCTTCCGTATCTTGAGCACTAAACGGAAAGATTCTTCAGAAGAACAGTCCCTCACCCTACACGCGGAAGGAGAAGAAAAGACGCCACGGTGATGAGATCTATCAAAGTGACTGGAAAGCATCTAAAAGCCAATCCGGTGCACGTTGATTGACATAAAAAACAAACGAATCTGTAGTGACCATGCCTATGAAACTCACATCTGAACTAGGACGCCGTGAGAAAGAAAACACTCGAGGAAGCTCGATTTCTAACGCTGCCCTAACTAACAAGGTGACTGTACGTTAGCCATCGGGCTTCCTTCCTACCTCAGTGTTTAGAAGGGAATTCCTTGACTGCTTGGCCTGCATCTGAAGACACGGGATTCCTGCTGCAGAGATTCTCTTTCTCCCCAGCTCGCTAGAGTTCCACTATGAATCCACAATAAACTACAGGTGGAGCGGAGGTGGCGTGCACCCAAGGACAAGTCACGTCTCACTGCCGCCACCACACCCCAAAGACACGTCCCGAGTATGTCTTAGGGAAAGAAGAGGGTAACTGCAGTGATTAAAACAAGTGTTTTTTAAACACGAAAATTACTTTGAGAAAAAGAGTGTAATGGAACGGGCATCGGGGAATAAAGGAGTAGGATGCTATTAATAAGAACGGAGGGTGAACTCATGCTGGGAGCGTCTTAAGGTTCATTTAACCTGGGAGAACAGGTCTACCCGAAGAATGAGCCTAAGATGCGTAGGCTTAACCACTCCCCCAACTACAGAGACAACTACGCTCTGTGGGTCACGTTCTAGGACTTACAGACCCTCAAGTCTCACAATCACTTGATACCATTTTTGCCACAAAGTGAAATAAAGCAAAACCCTCCTGAGAGAAATGGCAGAGTGGCCGACACGGGCGCGCCCGCCTGCTGGGGACTGCCCGCCGCCCGGCCCCACCCCGCAGGCCCGAGCTCCAGGTCTCTGCCTCAGAGACCAGGGCTCCACCACCACTCCGTGTGTGAGGATCAAGGCTGCCCACAGAGGGAAACGAGGAGTGCTGAGTCCAGAACACCGGAGGCCTCGGAAGCGTCTCTCTCACTCCCCTTAGGACCACGGCTGTGCTCTGGGTACGTGGCCTATTCTAAGACCACGACACCACTGGCTGGGCAGACCCTGTGGGTGAGCCGCAGAGGTGGGCGCCCCAGGAGGTGAGCAGCGCTGAGGGCTTGTTCCTATCCCTGGGCATCGATCGGTCAAGAAGACACGACCCCTGCGGCGGAAAACTGCCTCTGGACAGATGCTCTTGGTGGCTGTGGTTTTTTTAGTAGTCCGCAGGGACCGATTCTGACAGCCAGGTGCTACGCGAGATCTCCCCAACCACACCGCTAACACTGCTAGGTCTGACACCTCTTTTCACTCCGGGGGAGGGAAGGGGCAGGGGCAGGAAGTGTGATGAGTGAGCACTCTACAATGAACACGGGAGCACTACTCTCAGTACCAAAGGGCAATGCACCCTAAATCGTCATGCTGAAAACTGAAACACCAGACAGAAATTAGATGGAGGGCTCTTTGTTCTTAGACCTTTTATGGGACAGAAAGCTTAGCTCATGTCTTCTGGTGCCATCATCTTCCACTGAGCTGCACCTAGAACACAAAGAACAGGCAACAAGCAACTTTGTTTTTTCAAAGAACACGTAACAGTTTTGAAGGCATAAGATGAACTGTTTCTAGTGGAAGTTAACTTACTTAAATGAGTATACAAAACGGAGCCATGAAAATCACCAGAAACACACAAACGTAACTACTGGGAGTGACCATCAGCGGGAAACGCTCCCCGTGCAGCAGGTGTGGCCGCCAGAGCTAAGGCGAGAGCTAACGTGGCGGGAAGCTGCTACGCTTAGTTCGGGCAGGAGAGCTGCACCTGTGGGCCTTGCTTACAAGGCCTCACCGCCTGAGGACGAGCACGCCTGGCGTTCACGGCGGTTCACGGCTACACCACAAGGAGAGGGGGCACACAGTCAGAGCTGCCTAGGTGGCATCTGCACCTTCCTGGCTGCAGGTCATTTCATGCCTTTAAATGGAGCAACACCCACCAGAAGGCTGCTGCTACTCTGATTTTCCACTCTCGAATGCACCAAAATGTGCGTGCTTGTTGTAATTAGGTGCCTGGTGAATAGAAAAATCCCATTTACAATTTTAAAATAGTATGCTGACCTCTAAAAATCTGACTATTCTCCACACTCCTCAGGGAGACTCACTTTACCACCCAACCAGAAAAGATTACATTTCTGAAAACTCTCCGCTACCATGTTAAAAAAAGTTACTAATTCCTTTGTGTTGCAAAACCAAACTGATTGACATGATTTCGATTTAAACTGTTGCTAAATGTTTATCTACACATGCTGTCAGAAATAACCTTGTTAAGAAGGTGCAGCTGGTGTCTCAGCAAATCAGACCCTGGAGAAGGCGGTGAGTGGCCTGTGCCCCGTCTCCTTTTCTCTTTCCGCACCATCAGAAGGAAAAGTGAGAGAACAGCAGAAACGTTAGTTAAATCCTGGACTCCGCCCCACGACCCACAGGAGCTACCTCCCTGCACTGAAAGCTGACAATACTGCTAAGAACTTTTTGATGCAATACTTAGGATCCTGATTATTAATAAAATTACACATTTCTGGTCAGCTTACACCTTTAACGAGTAACTCTTTCAGTTAAAGAATTAAAGGAAGAAACGCAAGGTTGCTTTTCATTCTACGTGGTTTACCTGACTTACCAGCACTGAAGACAAAAACTTAAAAATGGCTACCAATGCCTTGTTCACAAAAGACTTTATTATCTAGTGATGCGTACTGAGAACATACAGAAGTCTGCATGGCCCACGCCACATGCAGCAGAGCAATCTTCACTTTACAGTAAGTGAGGGTCGACTGTTTTATGCAGCAGACAACACTTTAAAGTCACATCCTTAAAGAAAAGCTTCATTTTACAAAAGAAATAAAAGGTAAAGAAGCAATTACCGCTTTTAAAAAGCAGCTGCTTTGTTCAAGAGTGGAAGGTTTACGCCTGTATTGAAAGACAACATGATCACAAATAATGAAAACAATGAACAGATGAAAAACACTTTTTACCGTAAAGCATACACTTTCAAAATGACATACAAATAGTTAAAAATTTCATTACGTTGTCTATCTAACTTTTAAATATGAGGACTTCCAGAATCAGGCCTCAACATTTGTTATCAGTAAAGGGAACTACGCACTGTTTCTGTCACTAGGAACTGCATTTAACAAAGTGTGTATAAAGTCTATAGCAAGTTGATTTAAAAAAATGAAAGTTACTAAGAAACAGTACACTGAAGGCGCTCTACCCATCAAGCGCGTTCTCCTCAAATCGCAAATGTGGTGAACAGAACAGAAACTGTAACTACTCCACAGCCGTGATGCCAAAAAATAAAACGAGATCAGCTCTCACACATGCGGGGAATTCTGCCACAACGCTACTGTCCCTCACTTGTCAACTCTTCCAGGAAAATAACATCTTACACACCGGTGATGTTGATGGTTCAGCTTACCTTCAGTGTACTGAATGCTGTACGCAACCTGCTTTAAAAGAGGAGGCCGTCCCTGCAGGCAGGCTCAAGGAGGAACAGGCCCCTTCGGCACTGACTACACCCAGGGCATGCCGCTGCGGCCTGCACACACACACCTAGGGAAACGTGAATATAAACAGCATTTATGCTGGCCACTGTATCTGAGGACCAAAATGAAGCCAAGTTTGCTAAAATAAATCAACCACCCATATCACTACTCGTTTTATAACAGATGCTTTTGTCTTTTATGTGAACTGCAACCATTTACATTAGCACTGTAATTCTGTGCAGTCTTGGCGATTAAACAGTTCTACAGTGAGATTTCACATAAGACACAAAACAGATTAACTAACGTTTCTAAAAGAAGTGTCACCCTTGGTGTTAATTCAAATGTATCATGCTTCCTCAAATCTGCTGGAGAATATTTATAAGTTTATATACATCAATAAACTGCCGTGAGACTCTGCAGTCTTTCTCTAATTACTCAAACCCTCGGAGCGTCTTCATCTCGCTTAAATCTTCTCCTGGATGAACGCGTGCTGCAGGGCCTGGTTGATGCTAATCCGTTTAGCCGGGTCCAACATTAGGATCTGGTCCAACAAGTCCTTCAGCTGGTGCACTTTTTTACGTTGGTCTTCAGGAAGTCGCTGGCACCCAATCAAGTCAGCCAACAGGTCCTTAGTTGGATTAATGGTGCTCATGACAGTAACTTTCTCCTACAAATAATTTTTTAAATGTGTATCTCTAAATAAATTACTAGACACATATAACCTAAAAACTTAAATGAAAAAAGGTCAACCCCAAGTTAGCCATGATGGCTTTTTTAAACGTGGTTCTGTAATTTTATAAAAAGATCAGAGTAAGAACAGAAAGGAATTCTATGAGAATTCAAAATCACAGTTGGTGCGTGAACACAGACACGGGGTCTGCAACAGCGCTCGCCCACTGGCCTACCGCCAGGCGCGGAGTGGCTGGTCCATGGAGTCGCAAGAAGGGGGACGTCCCCCGCCGGGGACAGCAGGCTCTCTGAGGAATTAAGTACAGTATTTTTCAGGTAAGAGGCGCCAGGGAAGAGTTTTTAACAGGGAGAGTAGCACGATCAGATCTCTTTTTAGATCTGGAAGCAGCAGGGAAGCTGAATGCGAGGCCAGACCAAGAAAGTGATCCAAGGAAAGAGAAAAAAGCCTAAATACGGTAAAATGAACTCAGGCTAGGCAAACTGTCTACATCTCTTCATCACCTGATGTGTCTTATTCAGAAATTGGCCAACAGGAACAGGAATAGATGTGTTTTGAAATACTCATAGCTGCTAGACCATCCAACACTCAATCCATCCATGAACTATAAGACAGCCATTTAACGTAGCACACCTAAAAGACACTTACCCTCTCGGTCACTTTATCAACTTCTATGTACATGAAGTTGAGGTTTTGATCAAAATGTTGGTCTTTAAATACGCCTTTCCGAATCATCTGGCAATAAAACAAAAGTTGGATTTTGAGCTCTTACAAAAGTCTGAGCTACCGATAACCTAATATATAAGTCTCACAAATATTACTATTTAGTCTCTCTGGGTCTGCTTACTTATTGGAAAATGATCTCAGATTCCTTGCTCTTGAGAAAGTAACATATTTGAAAAAACGTAAATACTGTACCTAAAACTACTTAATAACATGAAATTAATTTTCCCAGGCAGTGAATTAAATAAACCCACTACAATATCAAGTTGTACTTTCATTATTCAAAACTGAAGACTAAACAGAGACTTAAACCAGCTGTTCCTAGACAGGAAAAACATTACATGAGTGGGGCCTTGTCTCTCGGCAGTTTAAGAAACCCCAGGACATTGGAAAACATTATGTTCTAGTAACAGCCCTGAAATGACACCAGGTCAGACCTCATTAAAGCAAAAACCAACGTAACTAATTTCTGTCTTAGTCTAAACAAGTTCAACACAAGAGAATTTGAATAGAACCTAAAAACATGTCATTTCACGTGACTCTTCTTGGCACCTCCTTGAGTCCCGCTTCCGACAGGCCCCTTTGGTTCCCTGACCAGGTCCTTCCTCTGACTCCGTCTAACCTACTAGCATCTGGTTCTTGCCACGCAGTCACCAGGGTAGGCGTGTGTCACCCGGGGCTGTGAGGACAAGGGAAGGCTACGGAGACGTGGGAACAGCCATGTCCTCTCCCCGCAACGAAGCCCCACCCTACACACGCTGCTGCTTAACTCAGGAGGGGAAAGAAATGCACCAGGACAGACTTCAGAGAGGAAAAGGGAGACGGGATTCTCCCATTCTGTCCTGAGAGCTCTTGGCTGCTTAGACCCACTAATTTAACCACCAGAAATGAAAAGAGCTAAGGAATCAGAGTAGCCAGCTACCTGCCTCCCAGAAACTGGTGTCCACTCATCAGGGTTGGCAGCAGCCACCCACGAATCTACAGGACGGTAGGGCTAAGACCTTAAAAACAAGCGCACCCAAACATCCTACCTTATTTGGCATCTTTCCTTTGAGATCCATGGCGAGCTTCAACATATGGTTATTGGTTTTGCCAGGAAATAAAATTTTTCCAGTATAGAGTTCATATAAGGTACAACCTACAGACCACATATCTATACCATAGTCATAGCTTTTACCTATAACTGAAAACATAATATAGTTTTAATATTCAATGATACTATCAACCAACTACTATTTACTCTCATCAGCAGAAGCATTAATTTAACCCGGACGCTATAATCATTATCTCAGCAGCTCACACTTCAGCATCAGCTTCACATTCATTCCCACTGATTCTTAACAGGGACTCTTAGAACCTTAAAAGATGAGGGCCTGGGGAGGAACTGAAGAGGCAGGAAAAGCATGTTTCTTCTACCTTCTCATTTCCCCTTTCGTAGAGGGGCTAACCAGCCTCAGCCAAGGCCAAAGAGAGGACACCGCACAGGTGCCAGGCAAGCCGTGAACAGGACGTGACGACCAGCCCAGAGTAACGCGGCATCTTCTAACTCCGAGGCCTCCCATGCCCGCTGGCGACTCCTGGCACAAGTAACTACCGCCCCCCACCTGAGGAGGACGCAGGGCTGCTCTCCTTAGCAAAGACTCGAGTGGCTGTTCAAGTGCGGCAGGAACAGTGCTCAGGGAACCGGGGCTCCCACTGCCCACTACGGCCCAGGCCAAGGGACACTGGAGGAAACTTACTGATCTCAGGCGCGCGATAAAATCTACTGACGAGGTAAGGTGTTATGTCATTGTCCGCAACATGTGAGGCTGACCCAAAGTCGCAGAGCTTCAATATAGTTTTTGATTCATTAACCTGCAACACATTTTATCGGGAAGTTTGACTCAGGCCAGAAATAATTAAGACACAATCATAAAAATAATTGGCTTTGAGAAGTTATTTCCAATACTGTGAACAAAGTCACTCCTTTTTAAAAATTCCTTTCTAATTATTTTATAATTAAATTTCCTAATTACGAATAATTAAGAGCTACAGTATTCTAATTAGCGAAAGAACTTTCTTCAACGAGGAAATAAGGAATAACACCAAGTGAATTCGATTCTAACCAATGCTATTTAGAAAAGGTTGGAGTAGTGAGAGAAAGCACTGAAGCCAAGTATCTTCTAAAACCCCCAGAAAACCCAATCCTTAAAGGAACATGAAGACAGTCACTGCAGAGAGATCGGACTTAACCTGCGTTTGCCAGAAAATTATGATGGCAATGAAAGCAGGATTCAGATTAAATTTGGACAAAAACAGAATAGAAACTTTCTTCATTTGAAGCTGTTAGACCATCCCAAATTTAGCACTCAAGTCTTAAAAAAATTAAAATTCCTTAAGCATAAAGCAAGTATTAGTCAAGAAAATGTTAAATGTATTTGGCAAAACTGATGAACATGAACACTCGATTAGGCACCGGTCTCTCCTCCCTTTGCAAACACTTCCACACACACAGTATTAACAGTGACACCTACTGAGAAAGACTGCAGGTGCTCCCAGGCCTGCCGCCACCCGAGTCAGAAGCAAGCTCGGGGTTAGCAAGTGGAGGTAAGGCACATTCCAGAGCCCCCTCCCCCCTTTAAAAGAGACACACACAAATTCCGAGTTGTAACTTGAACTTGGCCTCTTATTGCCACCCCACAGAAACCCAGCACTTTAAACAAACAGCCCCGGGCCATTCCCAGGCTATCGCAGAGCCTGGTCATTGTGGACTGGCCCACTACAGGTGACGTCCACAGAATTGAGAGCAACAGAAACGGTCAAGCACCAGGCTTCACCTGGGGAAATCGGGGAAGAAGAGATCTTCAAACGCAAAGCGCTTCAATGCTCTTAAACAGACGCAGCATCCAGCGACTTCAGGATCAGTTTCAACAATCGCTGACAAGAGCCCCAGGCCACTTTCAGGCATGCTGGTGGACGGAGGGCCTTCACCAGCAGCTGGGGGCCCACATCCGGGCAGCCCGCATCCACTGGCCCTCGGGGAGCCGAGTACCCTACTCTGTCAGACTGACAGCTGAAAGGCTGGGCTAAAAGCTTGGGTTTTCATTAACAAGCCACTCCACGTGGTCTCTGATATTCATTTCCTCCCTTCTCAGGAAGGATGCCAAACTGTCTAAATCCACACGAAAACCTATACTGGTTAAGCACTAACTCAAAGGTAAATGAAGTTTCAAAGACAACGGTTCTGAGCCAACGGCAAATGTCTTCTTATTTAACCTCCAAGTGGTTACAGAGAGGCTGCTCACCGGGTGATTACTTTGGACCGGCACGTGGTTAATACATTCTTTGGTACGCATGGTGTGTTTTGTAATTCAAAAAAAGAGAAGACAATTGGGGTAAAAGACAATTATGAAATTGATTAGGCAAGACTACAACTCATACTGTACCTACAATTTCACTGAGAATAATCATCGCCTCCAACCCCAAGTTACCTTAGAAATGCAATACCTTATATACTCAGACCGAACCTAACAAAACTGAACCCCTCAATCATGTGGTAGTCTGGAAGGAAATAGTCTAAGATATTTCAAAAGAAAAACGGAAATCCGAACCAAGCGCTAAGTTACTGATGAGGAGTTTGAAACACACTTTAAAGGGATCTTTCTTTAAGCACGTGGAACACGCTACGGGCAGACTCTCCACCCGTGAACACCCCCGCGGCTCTCGACAGCATGACCAGGGCAGAGGAAGGGCTGGGACGGGAGGGGTGTGTGCGGACCAGCCACCCAACTGGGATGAGGCTTCAGAAACACACACACTGGGAAACCTGACCTCCACACCAGAAGCTACGCGCTGGGAGAGGCATGCCTTCCACACCAGGCCCAACCACACCTGGGCTTTCCGGGCGTGGCCCCCAAAGCCACAGCTGCCACAGAGTAAAGACGAAAGGACGAAGACTATTCCTGGGCACCCTGAACTCAACTCCACGCATCCACTTCAGAGAGGGTGACTTCCTTAAACGTCCCCACTCCATGAAACTAGAGAACAAAGGACTGCCTTACTTTGGGGCGCATGCCTTAGCAGAGCAGGCCCAACTACAGCAATGCCGCTCAGACACCAGAGGAAGCCCGTCATCACACACCCAAGAACTCGCAGGGTCTGGTGGACTCGAAGCCTGTCCATCAGCCGGAGGAGTCTGGGACAGCAGCCTACTTCCTCTCTCTTCGTATGTTTCACTATAACACATCATGGCCCGATTTCCAGGGTGAAAAACGGGCGATTAATACACAGAATAACTCCTGGAAGATGTAACTTCTAGGACGTGGTGGCAATCACGTTACAGAAGGAGCTGCATGGATGAACAAGGCCATCTGATCGTTTGGCTTACCAGGATATTATCTGGCTTGATATCTGCATGGAGGATGTTGCATCTTTTAAGGAGCTTCAGAGCCAAGAACAGCTGCTGACTGTAGGATCGGACCGCCTTGATGTGAAGGCCGACATCCTTACCGTATTTTTTTAACACCTCTCGTAAAT
The DNA here is from genome assembly GCA_006410615.1 of Neotragus moschatus. Classification (NCBI taxonomy): domain Eukaryota; kingdom Metazoa; phylum Chordata; class Mammalia; order Artiodactyla; family Bovidae; genus Neotragus; species Neotragus moschatus. The sequence goes on along the minus strand of SJYA01002745.1, from coordinate 426,335 downwards.
TCATACTTTTAGGAAAGAAAAAAAAATCAGAGGTTAAAAAATTTAAAAAACATTTCAAGCATGAAGTAGAATCAATTTCGAGTATGAAACACAATGAAAGCACTGTTCAAGAACCCTCTCACGCACTGCCCCGATGTCCGACAGATTATTCCACACTGAAACGAGAGCGCATGAACCATGTCTACACAACACAGCTTCCAAAATGAAGAGAAGGGAAGACACATAGGGGTAAAATTCCCACTGACCTAGAATGGGCAGAAACACGAAGACATGGATTGGAAGGCTGGAATCATATTCCTACTCCATGACTCCTGTTCCTGTTCATCCTTGCTTAATCTTTCCTTGGAGTATGTGCCTTTCAGGAAACTCTCTGCTGAGCTCACGGCCACACAAGGTGGGCATGTGGCACATGGCCAACCACTGTCTACACGTTAACAGCCGTCAAGGAGCTAACTTTTTTACCAACAGTTAAAAGACAAAAGCCACAGCCAACTGGAAAAAAACATCAAACACCCAGAAAACTGGTCACAGCGTTTGTCTGAACTGAGGATGGCCGATGGGGAAGCCGAGTTTTCAGGGTCATGAAGTCCAGGTTCAGGCGTCATACCTTAGAGGCTCAAACACCAGGCACAGATGCTGCTTGTGATAAAAATGCCTGAAGAGTCGCAAACAGTGAAACTTGTCATCAGGATCAGCATCATTAAGTTTCTTCAGGAATTCTAACTCTTTTAAGCCAGTTTTTTGCCTGAAATGAAAAAGAAAACTAGGTCACAACTGGATACTCCAAGAATTTAGGAAAAGTAAATAACATGTATACATTTTTCATTTGTATATTTATTCAGCGATGTGCTACGATCTGCTGAGGAAGGACAAGTCTCCGCGTCATTCGCCCCGTACTTCCCACCTGGCCAACTACTGTTTTCATGGAGCTGATTTCCGAAATAATCAGTGAACAAAAGAGAACTACCGAGCAACAGGCCCGCCTCGCTTGGAGGGAAACCAACCTGGCGCATTTTATCTCAAGACACCTCGATGCAAACATTACCCTCCAAAATTCTTGTTACGATTTGACAATGGGCCATATTTTAAAGCTAGTGTCTATAGTACAGAAGTTGAGGATTTCCACTGAACTAACCTTCTAAGCCCAGGGCAGCCCAGAACCCAGCATAAATCTAGACACCTCTTTCTAGTGCTCCTGCGCCAGCGCTAGGCTGACTTTAACGCGGCTCAGCGACTGGCGCACGCTGCTGCTGCCGAGTCGCGCCAGTCGCCTCCGGCTCCGCGCGACCCCACAGATGGCAGCCCACCAGGCTCCGCCGTCCCGGGATTCTCCAGGCAAGAACACTGGAGTGGGCTGCCATGTCCTTCTCCAGCGTGTGACACAGACTGTGTTAAAGCGGAATGGCAATGAACTCGCTGCTTGTAAAGAGAAAAGGCAGCAGGTGAAAGGTGCGCAGCACCCCTAGGCCGGGGTTGTCGCCTTCCGCAGGCCAGATGCTCGGTGACAGCCAGGCAACACGACCCTTCGAACTGAATACAATCCGTCGACAGTTCCAAGGTATCACACGTGACAACACGTGTCTACAAATTAAACACCCACAAAGAGCTGCTCTGCTGTTTTATAAGCCCCAGGCTGTCCTACACAGACTGCTGTCACTGTTCAGAAGCACGCTTGTCTGAGCGCGCCTGTGCTGAGCTGGCTTCGCAGCCCCCTGAACTCACATGAGCTCGTTGTTCCTGATGATCTTCACGGCCACCTCCTGGTTGGCCCTCGCGTTATCCCTGGCTCGGACCACGTTACTGAACACACCTTGACCCGTGTAGCCATACACGTTGTAACGCTTGTCCAAGACTTCACCTATGTTCACACCTAAAAAGGTAAACTAAAACATCAGCATTCTGACCATGAAACGTCAACGAACAGAACTGTGAGACACGTCAGAAATCAAAAGGCAGGGAACACAGCATGTCGACAGCGTGCCCAAGCTCTCTGCTGGGCTTGGCTTCCTGGACACCAGAGTCCCCGGGCCTGGCCTCCACACCACATGCTCGGAGCCGCAGGCCTCCAAGCGCTACCGAAGTTCAGGGGGCACCCCGGCAACTGCCGACGCCCCGACCCCGAGGAGGCAGTGCAATGGTCGCTGCAGCCTGGCGTGGCTGGCACCGCCCCCTCTGGAGGATTACCTGGGGCCCGAAAGGGGCCGAGCAGTCTTGGGTGCACGTCGCGTCTCGCGGCGCTGGGTCTGCGAGGCTTCTGGGCGGCGGCACAGGCACACGCAGCTGCTAGCAGTGCCGCACGCCCGAGGGACGGCACCGCGGTGTGACCTCCAGAGTCCTCCCTCCCAAGTGGGAAGGCCTCGAGCCACACAGCTTTACAAAGTGCTGTGATAAACTCTGAAACGAGTGAGGACTGTGAACTTACGGTAATAGCCTTCTGCATCAGTCCAGTTATCCCTGAGGTTGGGATTCTCTTTGAAGTCTTTTCCAATGCCAGCAGCCCGCAAACGCGCACTCTGAAATGAAGGGCGGAACAGGAGCTACTGATGCCCAATTCAGGCAGACATTTCAAGTGCTTCCTTTAAACTCTGACAAGAAGATTTCACGCCAAGTTAAATAAACTCTTACCATGACTCACGTAAATGCAACACACCAGAAACAAGATTCCTAAGTCCCTTGCATCATAGCAGCGCTCAGGGAAAAAATCGACATTGCCTTCACGTTTCCTCTAATGCCCCACTCATGTCACGCCCCGTGCCTCTTCCCGTCTCCACAGGAAACGCCACTGGCTGCACTGCAGGAGCACCTGGCACCTCTGAAGACCCTTTCCTTACACATCACGCTCCAGGACACCCGGAAAACTCTTCTCACCCAGGCAGATGAAGCTGCCTCAGATCCCCTCATCCCCTCCTAACCCATCGCCCGTGTGCGGGGCTCACACTGTAGGCGCTGCTGCTGCCCACGCCGGCCGCCGGCTGTCCGCAGGGTCCTGGACCCACTGCTCCCCCACCCACTTTAATCCCCGCCGTGTGCTCCGTTTGCACGCGTGCACCCCGCTGCCCCTCACCAAAGCCTCCACGTTTCTCACGCCTCCTAAGTTTATCATGGAAATGGTCTGCTGCTTTTGAGACCATTTCTCAAGGAAAAAACTGATAAAATGTTTAAAAGAAAAAAATTTCTTGACCCAGTCCTTATAGCATTCCCAGTTCTTCAATGAATTCAGTTAAGCTCCAAATCCTAAGTTTCCAATCACCTACAATACAGGAGCCCTGAGTTGAAGGCCTGAAAATTACTTATGTCACCCGGTCCCCCGCTAACCACAACACACACAGACATCTGTAAATCCTAGAAAGGAGCTGTTTACAAAGAAAATAACTACACGTTTAAGTCATTTTGTATTTAACTTTTATGAAGCCCTGATTATTTTTCTTCTCACTAGGTATGCACATACCACCCAAATACATATTTGCTATATGTACTTATTTTAAGAGTTATGTTTTTATGACTAAAAATACTCACATCAAAATAGGCAGCAAACATATCATCAGATTCTGTAAACATATCAGGCGCCAACAGCTTCTTCTGAGATGAACCTGAATGGAAATTAGTGTTAGCATTTGGAAAATGGAGAGATACAAACTGAAACACAAATAATAAATCAACGGAAAATCACTAACAGCAATTCAAACTTTTTCCTCATATCAGTTTTTCATTAAAACCCAACTTAATATCACTTCATAACGCAAGATATATAAAGCTATCCACTTTTTACTGAGAATGCATTCCAGAAAATTAAAAATCTAATATTGACACTTTCACTAACACTGAACTAACATGCTAGTAACTAAGCAACAAGTGGGCTTGCCAGGTGGCTCAGTGGTGGAAGAAACCACCTGCCAGGGCAGGAGACTGGAGTTCGATCTCTGGGTCTGGAGGGTCCCCTGGAGGAGGAAGGGGCTACTCGCTCCAGCAGTCTTGCCTGCAGAATCCCATGGACAGAGGAGCCTGGTGGGCTACAGTCCATGGGGTTGCGAAGAGCTGGACACGACTGCGCACACACGAGTAACAGTCACACACCACCAGGAAAGCTCCTCTTTAAATCGCCAATTCGTGCCTCAAAAGGTTAAACCCCGTATCTGGATTTTGATTCAAACAAACTACAGACATGAGATATTTCAAGGCCAGTTTTACCAAGTAACGTCTTTTTAGAAACCTTATCTAACAGAGATGCAAACTGGACTTTTCCCAGGTGACATTAAGCATGGCTTGGACTTGCTTTCAAACATTTTAGCAAGCAGAACCAAAGGCACTGAACACGTACAGTGGACTGAGCGTGAGCGCCAGTCGCAGTTACGGGGACACTCACTGGGGCATTCTGAACACGGCACTCCCCGTCCCCTTCCTCTCCCCCGCCGCAAATAACCTCTCCTCCGGGTGAAGAGACGGAGCTAACAACCTGGGGAAGGAGAGCAGTTACAGGCATCTCACTCACTCACCATTATTCTGCTCAACGGCCATCAAGTTGTGCTTGGCTTTGACCGAGGCCTCAAACGTGTCGACGTTCTCACGTTCGTACTCCTTGACGTCGGCAGCCACGCGCTCCAGGATGTCGTCGGGAGACGGGGAGCGGGAGCGGGAGCTGCTCTGCGGGCTGCTGGGCTCGGACGGCACCGACAGGTTGCTGTCATCAGCAAGGTACTTGTACTTCTGTAGCGACAACACAGAGCACCATCGTCACGACCGGGGGAGCTGCACTGGAAACCTGAGTGTCAGTAATGCTAAAAAAAACCCAAAACAACATAAAGGTACTGATGCCTCAGCTGATCAGATCCACAATCCCTTATATGCGATTCCAAACCCACAGAGCTGTGGGGGGCTTTCTGCGGCTGGTGCGTGCGCATCAGGTGGCAGAATCCGGCCTGAAGCCGCGACTCTGAATGTTCCCAGTGTGAACACGAGGCGTCTCCCAGCAGAGCGCCCCCAGTGTCGGGTAATGGGGTGCTGTGCTTGCCCCCACTCAGGGGCTAAGTAAGGTACATGTATGCACCACATTACCTTTCTAAAACTCACATATTTCTCAGTTCTGAAGCACATCTGGCCCAAATGGTTGGAGATAAGGGATTGTGGACCTGGGTAAGAACAGAAAAAGATTCAACCAAGGCTTCAGGGGTACCCAGTAACTGCTCAGTACCAGTTTCCGCAGCACCCCAGGGAGGGAAGTCACCTCTGGAATTCCAGTTACAACCCACGTACTCTGGTAATTCCAGTTCTGCCCTTTGCTCTGAGATGCTGGGGTTGCCGCAAGTTCACACGGGCTGCTACAACTGCCCTTTCCTTGTCTGCTGTCCTCCTTACAGCACCCAAGCATCTTTCGTGTCTTCTCTCAACTCCACCCTCACCTCCCATCACATGATGGTGAGAAAAGGCACTTTACGAGGACAGCCACGCGCGCAGGGCCACATGGCCAGGCCTCCTCTCAGGACAGCCAAGAGAGCCGGCAGCCTTCTGCGCAGAGGCCTACGCGACACCCTTTCCCGCCCAACTCCTGCATCACTCGGCTTTCAAGGAGTCTTAAATTTATTGAGATGTTCCATTTAAACATGCACATCTGTATTAGAAAATCCACCATTTTCACCAGGCGTTAAAGAGAAATCTTTCTCACATGTAACAGGCTACAACATATACAATTTTTATGCCAAAGGAAATTCTTCCAAGTTGTACTCATTTATGAGGGTTCTCCTGTATATCAACATGAAAAAAAAAAAAAGCACACTCAAAATTTGGTCTTACAAAGGGGCTTTATATGGGAATCCTATGTATACAAAAAAGATAACTATTTCAATTTTATTAAGAAACTATCTTTTTTTCATGACCTATTCAAGTGCTCTATCAACACTTAATTGTTAAAGTAAAAATCCTTAATTTTGTTTAAACAGTGGTTATTTAAGGACTGTTGATCAAAAAGTTACTAAAGTCAATACCTGAACGATGGCCTGTCTTTGTATTCTTCTCTGTTCTATCAAGGCTTCTTCATCTTCCTCCTCAACATCGAAGTCTTCGAGGCTTAGGAAAAGTCACATCCATACATGTTAATTCCAGACATCCTTAGAGAGTCTAAAACTGTTAACTTGCACACATTTAAAAAAATAAAAGCTGGAAAATGTCAGTCATCAGTAAGTTTGAACAGAAATCTTAAGCCCCCTCACTGTATCCTTGCTTTTAAACTGTCCTGGTTTGGAATCCTGGCAAATAAAACTAACCGTCTCCAGAGAGTTGGTGTGGAGTGGGAGGTGGGGGGAGGGGGAGGTTCAAGATTGGGAACTCATGTACACCTGAGATGAAAAAATAAATAAATTAATTAAATAAATAAAAATTGTTCAGAATAGAAAAAAAAAAAAAACTAACCGTCTATGTCTCCTTTTTCTCCTCACCTATTTCACTGCACAAAGATTGGAAACAAAAGAAGGATCCTTAAGCTTAAAAGTCACCACTAGCTGTGACCAGAATTACAGATGGAAATTAAAGACTTTCAAGTCACACCGTGTTTGTCTAATTTGCAAAAAGGAAGTTACAGGAAAGCTCCATTCTTACTTGTCATCAGATGAAGATTCCTGCTCGACCTTCATTCCTTCAGAAAGACTTCCTTTAAACTTGTCTTCCTTTACTTTGCTTCTGCTCCTGCGTCTACGACCACCCCGTGATCGTGACCGCCTTCTCAGGCGTGATCTGCTCCTCCGACCTCTGTCCCTGTTTAAGGAGAACAGAAAGATATAATACATGGAAAAGGTCAACTGACGCTAGGGAGCTCTGAGTGTGCTGGGGCACGGGTGTTACAGGAATTCTCTGTACTTTTCAAAAGCTCGATTTTGTTATAAATCCAAAACTGTTCTAAAAACACAGTTTTTACGGGGCCAGCAGAAATGTTTTAATGAGCACTGATTTAAGTTTAAAGCAAATCTCAACAATCTGTGTGTGTGAAATATCGCACGCTGGCAACAGAAAGACTGCATGGCACCATAGCTCGTTTCTCAGAGAAAACCAGCTGTTAAGGAAACCCACCCACTGAGCTTTAAAAGCTCTGGTCTGATGGACCAAAGGGGAGGCTTTACCTTCTCCGAGGAGACCTGCTTCTTCTTCTGGGAGACCGGCTCCGTCTGAGAGGGGAACGGGATCTCCTCCTAACAGGGGACCTGCTGGCCCGTCTGCGGGCTGGAGACCACCTACTGACAGGGCTGGCATCCTTGGACCTTTCCCGCCTGCTGAGGATGTCATCTCGAGGCCGTGTTCTTAAGGGGACCAGACACAGGTTCAGAGAAGAGTAAACCAGATCAGAATAAGCAAACTTCTCCTACATGTAAAGGCACTTTAAGAAAGGGCACAGTAACCTAAAGACTGCAAACATAGAATAATGTTTTGTAACAAAAATTCAGACGACAACAATAACATTTTGGTATAATGGTCGACACACAAGAGAAGGTCTATTTCCTCTGGTCTCACAATTTGAAGAATTAGTAAAGATATATATTGTTTATCTTTTTCTCATTTCAGATAAAACTTGCCCATATAAGGAATAATATTCCATTCTCTTGGGTTTGAGGACTGTTTTCTTTCTAAACTGTCGACATTTTTTTGCAATTAAGAGCCTTATTTTTAATGTATCAATTAAGAATAAAATCCCTTTACAATCAATATTAACCTTAAAAGAGAGGAACTTTAGATAAGAAAGTCATGGAAGTAAATACTGGTATAACTTATCTGGACAGAAATATGGCAGTGTCTTTCTGAAATGTAAATATACGTAATCTCAGACTGTGTAATTCCACTTCTATGAGACCACCCTAAAAGCAGCTTTACACAGAGTCAACGGATATCTTTGCACACAACTGTGAAAAACTGGAACCAACCTCAATTTTCATCAGTCTCAACAAAGGAAGCTGAATACATTATGATACATCCACAGCGTGACGTGTAAACACCCCTTACACACTGCCACTCGGTGTTTGATGAGAAAAGAAAACCACGGCTAACATGAGCGGTATGAATCCTATTTTTAAGAAGTGTCACGTGTGTACAGAAGGGGCTGAAGAGAGACTGCTGTCTCAGGAGTGGCGGCACAGGAAGGGTGGGACGAGTGTGTTTACAGGCTTCCTGCAGGATTTAAACGTCTCTCTAATTAGCCTGCTTTCCTTCTGTAAACTAACACTAAAAACTTGTTTCAAATATTCAACTCTAGTCCCTTAATGAACTCGTAAGAATTTCCTTTTCAAACTGAAAGCAACTGAAAGAGAATAGGATCCTTAAGAAAAAATATTAAGATAGTAACACCATCTCCATGCAGAGCTACAGGCAGGGGACCATTCCATCACTTAGAAGTAAAGAATCAACAGTAGCTCTTATGAGAATTGCATTCTTGAAGCTTCTCAAAACAGGATAATTTAAACTTCAACATCAATTCATACTTATACCCATACACAGTAGATGGCTAGGAATTCATGAAATTATGAGACAAGAATTGGTGGATCAAATGTATTATGTAAATACGAATTACTTTTATTATGACTGATTAAAAAAATCATTTTAAGAGCTCCTATGTTTTTCAACAATGAGACTACAGGTATATGAGTTAATAACAAAAAATTTCCCATTTTCAACTGTTTTTGGGGACCAAAAAAACCACCTGTAGTTCCAACTATATTGTTATGATTCAAAATCACACCAATTCAAAAGAACGGACAGGACACAATCCCTAAACTGATACCTTCATTTTTAAAAATTCCAGCCCACACTATTCAAAAAACAATCCCTGCTCTAGAAACTAACACCTTTCCCATAAAATGTGTAGACTCAGACTTATCAACCAAATTTCTTGGATTTAAAGGTGCAATTCTGCACATCAGATACTAAATTAAGAACTTAAAAAAAAAAAAGTTCGACATTTAAAAGCCGCCTACAGTCAAGATGCTGACAGAAGCAAATATGAGCATGGTTAGCAGACAGGACAGGTTACAGCGAACACCATAAACTCTTTATCACCTTTGTTTCTATTGTCCACAAGGTTTAGCTTCTCCACTGAAATCTGCTGCAATGGCAGGAACCACTATGGCTCTGAAATCAAGTTACCTTGGAGAAGAGAGGCGTCTCCTTTCAGGTTCCCTGCGTTTTCTTTCCAAGGACCGGCTCTTGGCTCTCCTGCCAGGTGACAGGGTTCGAGAGGGTGACTTGCTCTGTTTAGACCTCCTGTCATTCAAAAGTGGGGATCGACTTCTCCTGGACTTATCACGCTGTTTCGGAGACAAACTTCTTCTTTTGGGACTGCGACCAGGTCTTCTACTGGGTGACCTGTTTTCTTTCCCAGAGGAAGCATCTTTAGAGGGAGACTTGACTGGCTTCTTCTCTTTATCGGCTTCAGACCGTTTTGATTTTCTCTCTTTGGACCGTGACCGTCTGTCTTTGGATTTACCTCTCAAGTCGACTGGGGATCTAGATTTCTTGCCTCGCTCACGACTCCTACTTTCATTTATAACAGGGGATTTTTTCCTATCCTTTGACTTAGTTTTATCTTCGACTTTAACCTTGTCATCGACAGGAGATCTGGCCCTCCCAACCTTCTCTTGAGAGCGCCGTCTGAGGGTGGGCGACTTGGACTTTCTGGCTCCATCCTGAGACTTACTCCTTTTTGAGGGACTTTTTGACTTTTTCCTCTCCTTTGACTTGCTCCTTGTTGCCTTCTCTTTAACGATGTCAACGCCTGCTTTACTTTTCTTCTTATCAGACCTGTGTCTAGTCCGTTCTTTGGATCTGCTTTTACTTCGCTTTTTTGTACTATTTTTATTGTCCACAAGTTCAAGTTTCCCCTTCGTACTTGAAGACCTAGTGCTGGACCTATTTCCATTTCTTGCCTTTTCATGAATCTCCCCCTCTTCTTCAGAGCCGGACTCATAACCCTGCAAAATGAGCCCCATCCCAGACTGGACCTTTCCTTCCATTAGCTCGTTATCGAGTTCCGCTTTAATCAAGGCTCTCTGCTTCTCCAAGTCTTCCAGCAGAGCTAGATCGTCAAGCTTAGTTCTCTTCGCTGGAGACACGCCTTCTCTGTCAGACGCGTCCACGGCCTCCTTCCTTTTGTGCTTCTTGTGTTTATGCTTATGTTTGTGCCTTTTATCCTTGTCTTCTTCTGAAGAGTGTTTATGCTTCTTATGCTTACTTCTGTGTTTATGTTTCTTTTTCTTGTGACGACTGTGCTTATTTTGAGATTGGTCTTCTGATACTTCTCCATTTTCTTCATTAACACTCTTTTCAGAATTAGCATCTTCCATCCTATAAATGGATCAAACACATTTAAAAGACACGTTACTTGTGGGGCATTCAGTCGTAACAAAACAGCAACGATGAAATATATCTCAATGTGATACATGAAGTTAGCCACTAAAGGTATAAGGCAAGAGCTGAGCTGAACAGTGATTAACTCTGCTTCTAATGGTTGAACTCAAATACTGAAAGTATTAAAGGAAATACATAGTACGGGAAGTTAACATAATTATACTTTGTAGAAAAAGGAAATTCAAACCAGTAGTTTTTGTAGTAAGTTAACACTGGCTTTCTTAAACAGCCACTCAGAAACTTGGTTTTTAAATCAGCATTTCCCATACCGCTCCACACTAAAGGACCTGCCCATTCTTTTCCCATAAAATATTAGTAGTAACATCTACTGGGACACTAATCTCTTTCCCCACTTGGAATTCGGAAACACACACACACACACACACACACACACACACATATATATAATTGAATCTCTAGAGCCAAAACGAGCTATACCCAGAGTCCTTCTGGGCCTGTAAGCAGCATCTTAGCCACCGTGTGCCACAGCAGTGCCCCTCTCTGGGCAGCGTGATGACACCACTGTGCCGCCCTGCCCTGGGCCCTCACCACAGACGCCGTCTGCTCCTGACCCTGACCAGCCGCAACCCCAAGGCTGAGGCTCCAGGGCCCAGCAGAAGCAGGTGATGCTCCTCCGGACATTCGGGTGGAACAATATGGACTAATCTGCTCACGTCCTCCGAATTATACACTCCTGTACTGTTAATAAGTTTAACGTTCTAATAGTAAGTTTAATGTTTGTACCATATACTACGAAGAGCTCCTTGCAAGTTAAAAACTAATGGGTCTATTCAATCTCTTTTTAACATGTCGAAGAAAATCACCTACACATCATGTAGGCATTAAGTCAGGCAGCAGGAAAATACAAATCTCTTGCTTCTCTTGAGGAAACTTCCAGTGGAAAAGAATCACATGCCTCACTGGAGAACTGCAACGATAAAAGACCTGGGTAAGGGCATTATGGGAATGCTGATGGACCACTTTAAATCATTCCGAAACTGTCAAGGAAGGTATCTTGTGGATCACAGAAAAACCCAAGTGATTTGTTCAGCAGGGACTTTTGAGGGAGAGAAGTTTATCAACAAGGTATTTATTTGGATTAAAAAATAGGCTGAGTAACAGTGACTTGAAAAATGAGGATGACATTAACCAGAAAGGTTAAGGGGCACTTTAGAAAAAGGAAAAAAGATCAGTGCTGCCGGGTGTCAAACTTGGTGGAGCTAAGCTCTCGAGTGGACTGGCTCCAGGAGACAGAGAGAGGGCCTCAAGAGCTGCAAGGTCGGGCGGCTCAACGGGCGGCGCCCAGCCTGGTCTCAGTCTTCATCAGACTTGGCAGGGCAGGGGCACGACACAGTGGAGGACGCCTGGAAAGCTACTGGCTCGCAGTAGTGAGGGGCCGTGGAGAACACACAGCCACCACACGGCAGGGACTCGGGCTCTGGGGTGTCACTGCCAACGCCCTTTCCTGGCACTGGGGACCATGGGGAAGGATAGAGGACTAGCGAGCTGCAGAGCAAGCAGTGTCCTCAGCTGAGTCGGTCTCAGCCTGGGCTGACTTCTCTCTCATAAGCGTATAAGAGGACACAGGATAAACAGTCTTTGAGAAAAGACTATTTTCAAAGACTTGGAAAAAGTCTTTGGACTTTTCTCAAAGACTTGGAAAAAGACAGTGTGGTATTTTTGTATATTAAAAAATACCCAACAACATGGCTCTATCAAGGAGGCAGGAGGACATCACAGGTTTAAGGTGAAGATACAAAGGCATTTCAACTCTGTTCCTTGTATAGGCTACAACCTCATACAGGTAGCCGTCTCCCTTTCCTAGGCTCTCCCATCCCACAATCCAGAAGGTGGGGGTATAAGTCCATTTTTCTGAACCTTGACTTACAGGGGAAAGCGTAAGATAAATAGATCTAGGCCAATTCAAGATCTAGAGATAGGCAGGCAGGACCTTTATGAAGGTTGAGAATGATTTTCAGGAATACACAAATCCAAGTGCCCAAAGTACAAAATTCTACTCAGTAAGCTAGAACTCAATCTAAAGACCCTCTAAGACCGCCCCAGAAAACAGACAGCTGGGTGGTGAAGTCTGCAGAGCCAGGCTCCAGGGGCTCAAGCCCCAGGCCCACTACTGACTAGCTGCGTGGCCTTACTGAGTGTGAGCTTAGGGGGGAAAGGAGCAGTACCCGCCTCTGAGCACACAGTGAGGACCGCGCAGTTAACATGCACAGCTCGAAGGCCCAGCGCAAATCTCGCATCCAAAGTCAGCTGTGCTCACCGCTCAGACACTGGGCAAATTTACTCCCCATGGTGCTGGGGAGCTGCCCATGGACACTCAGAACGTGATTTAAAGAGCAAGGGTCCTGATCAAACTGCCTTGCTCCGACGCTGCCTGCAACAAGATATCCCCAGCGTGCCCTCAGACAAGCCACTCCCGTGCCTCNATTCTACTCAGTAAGCTAGAACTCAATCTAAAGACCCTCTAAGACCGCCCCAGAAAACAGACAGCTGGGTGGTGAAGTCTGCAGAGCCAGGCTCCAGGGGCTCAAGCCCCAGGCCCACTACTGACTAGCTGCGTGGCCTTACTGAGTGTGAGCTTAGGGGGGAAAGGAGCAGTACCCGCCTCTGAGCACACAGTGAGGACCGCGCAGTTAACATGCACAGCTCGAAGGCCCAGCGCAAATCTCGCATCCAAAGTCAGCTGTGCTCACCGCTCAGACACTGGGCAAATTTACTCCCCATGGTGCTGGGGAGCTGCCCATGGACACTCAGAACGTGATTTAAAGAGCAAGGGTCCTGATCAAACTGCCTTGCTCCGACGCTGCCTGCAACAAGATATCCCCAGCGTGCCCTCAGACAAGCCACTCCCGTGCCTCAATGTCCCCCACTGTAAAAGCTGGGCAGACGACACTCCTGACCAACCACAGGCGTGTCACTGCAATGAGTCCACACACATCAAAGCAGTCCCGCAAGTGCCCAGGAAGCGCTGTCTCTGCCTGTGGCCCGTGGCAGATGCGACGCCACACTCGCGGAGGCGGACAGGACGCCTCTGAGGCATGGGCACATCCAGCTGGGGGGAAAGCTGGTGCCACAGCTGACGTCAGAGCTCTCGCCTCTGCGTGAAGATGCTTTTAAAACATCAGGTCACCATCACCCCCGAGAGAAAGCTGATTACTGCTTCCTGCCTCGTTCAGAGTAAGAGCCTGAACCCTCCACCAGACCAGCAGCATCAGCCCAGCCTCCCTTCCGCCGAGCCTGCTCCCTCCAACGGCACGGCTCTCCTCCCCTGCACGTAAGGGCCGGGGCGCTCCCCTCGGAAGTACACACTGCCGGTCCCCTCACCTACCTCTTGGCTCAAATTCCACCTTCTCAGTCAAGCTGCCCCGACCAGCTCACCTGAACTACAGCCCCACCCTATCACAAACATCCGCCCCCTCTCCCCTTCGCCGCCTCCACCTAGCACAGCCCGTTAGCGTCCTTCTGTCATGACATGAGCCCTGAGGAGCAGGATCTTAACCGTTTCGCTCGCTGCTCCATCCCCGAGGCCCGAAGATGATCTAGTCCTGAGCCGGTGCTCAGCAAGCGCTTCTGTGTCAAGGGAACGGTTCGCAGAGTGACAGCAGGTGGCTCAGGGCTGAAGAGCCATCCGCCAGTGCAGGAGGTGGGCTGGGAAGGGGCCCGCAGGAGGGCGCGGCAACCTGCTCCAGTCTTCCCGCCTGGAGACTCTCATGGACAGAGGCGCCCGGCAGGCCACAGGAGAGTCGGACATGACCGAGCCACTGAACCACGACGTGCGCAGCAGCAGCACTGGCCGCGGCTGGTCCACGCTGGCCGCGCACACGCTCAGCTCTTGAAGGGGAACACTTGGGCTTTGGCTCACTTACGCTCCAGCGCGTACGCCTATTTCTTGACCACAGTACCCTCAAATGATTTAATCATCTCCCCACAGAAAATCTCCTCTTCTAACCCTTTTCCAACGCTACTTATAATTTACAAGTTTTCCAAGGCATTTCAAATCCAAATACTGAAGGGTTTACCTTCAGAGGAAGTTATTTCCTCCAAAAGAAAACCTAGCCATCTAAAGTTTCCGAGAATCAGGATCAACATCAAGGCGGTGCTCAAAGTTACTGCCATTCCCAGGAGTAATCCCAGTTTTCATTGTAACTTAATGAGTGTTAACTCAAGAAATAATGACTAGGTTACTAATAAAATGCCACCTAAGTGCCTTAGGGCCAGCAGCTTAACGCTAACTCCAGAGTTCTCCCACATTGGGGTTAAGCAGAGAGCAGACCTCCAGCCTCTCCTGTTGATCTCTTAAAGCAAATTTCAAAGAAAATAACTGAAGTCTGACTAGGCACATGAGGAAAACTTGAACTCAGCCCGTCAATGGCACCTATGTTGCATACAATGGGTGCGCTTGTGCTAGGTCACTTAATTTAGGCTCATTAACAACTTTTTTCTGAAGTTTTAGGAAAAGGTTTCTTGTAAAGAAACCTGATCACCTTCTTGGACGATTTACATTTTGCAATCTAACACTACACATTTAGTAGGTATATTTCTATACCAAACTGGTCTACAACAGGTTTGTCATAAACCAGTACTTACTGAGAGCTGAGTAACATCCTTCAAATCTCATTTGGAAGGAAAGCTGCATTCAGAGTGCAGACAGCGTGGTGGTGTCAAACAGTATTTACTCACAGGTTAGCTTATTTCATCCTTCAAACCACCCAGAGTCTTGGGGCATCTGGCACAATAAAAATAGCCATGGAACAACTTTAAAATAAAGCGACCAATTACCAACCACTAGTATTATTTTAACTTCCCTCTTCACATATACATTTTTTTAAAGAATATTCCTAATAACATCTTATATAGGAGGCATTCAATTCATGCTTTGGAGCTGGGGGCAATGGGGAGCAAAGTGAATGCCATTTCAGCATTCACTGTGGGTGGCCAACATGGTACTTGCTTTCCTAGTAAACTGTCATTTTCTACATTAAAATGTTTCAAATAAGTGAAAGTGGACGGAATATTCTGTGTGTACCAAGTGTGTGAGCGGGGAGGCGCAATAAAGACCCTCTCAGGGCCACTCACACTGCAGGAGCTGAGGCTAGTGTTATTTGAGTGTCTAAACAAACATGGCTGCATCCTTCCGGAAAAGGAATCTAAACCGTCCCTGAAATCAACTTAATGGCCATAATACTACAGAACTTTAAACAGATTACCAGGAAAATCAGCTGCATAGCCTAAGATTTTCATAGGATCTTCTCATGAAGCCAGGAACAAGGCCTCACTGTGAACTCCGTGAAAAACGAAAAGAGGCAAAGTCTACTTCAGAACCCACCTGCCCTCTTTTAAGTCAAATTGTGAAGATAATGGAGCAGCTTTCAGAGGCCCTAAACGAAAAACTTCTGGTAACTCTCTCTGCCTAGATGAACAAAGCAAATCCCCAAGCAGTCCGGCACTGGACGCCCAGCGGTGAAGCGATGGGGCGGCTGGGGAGGTGCAAAGATTTCTTCTCTTGTCAATCCAAAGTTGCCGGGAGACTATCTCTACCTCTTTCTCAAGACAGCTGGAAACAAATCAGATAATGAAGATACAAGCAAAAAAAAAAAAAAAAAAAAGGCGCTACAAGAATACTGTCTTAAAATCCATTCTCTCTGTTAGGTTCCTGAGCTTTCCTAGCAAACACACGGAAAACAGAACACACTGCTCTCAGTAAGGGAAGGGTTACCCTAGCAGAATATACGAGGATGCGTCCACTCCGCCGCATCGATGCTTACGTTAGCTTGATTACAGACACGAACCGCTCGGGTTTGCAAGTAGCTGACCGTTCCCACTCTTTATTCCACTGGGGCTCCCAGAGAAGCGCTGTAAACTCGGGCCAAAAACCCTAGGTCTCAGAACCGAGGACTTGGTTTTACTTTGCCTCGAGTTTGCGAGCTGGCACACCAGCTGCACTAGGCAGAGGAGAAAACACCGAAGGGACGCTGGGGCCGAGAGCACCGGGCGGGAAGGAGGGAGCGCCCCGGAGGCCGCCAACCGCGGCTCCGGGCAGTGAAGGAGGGCGCGCCCGGCGCCCCTCTGCTCCCGGCTCCCAGCCCCGAAGGCTGACACCGGCGCGGGAGCCGCCTGCGGAAAAGNTAATGAAATGAAATACGGGGTGTGAAAAGTTACTGTCTTTTGGTTAAAAGTTACTGTCTTTAGCTGACTCATTTGAGAAGCCCCTGAT
The DNA here is from genome assembly GCA_006410615.1 of Neotragus moschatus. Lineage (NCBI taxonomy): Eukaryota > Metazoa > Chordata > Mammalia > Artiodactyla > Bovidae > Neotragus > Neotragus moschatus. The sequence continues at coordinate 409,726 of SJYA01002745.1, read as the reverse complement.
GCTGGGAAAGATTGAAGGCGGGAGAAGAAGGGGACGACAAGAGGATGAGACGGCTGGGTGGCATCACCAACTCATGGACGTGAGTTTGAGTACTCCAGGAGTTGGTGATGGACAGGGAGGCCTGGGGAGCTGCAGTCCATGGGGTCGCAAAGAGTCGGACAGGACTGAGCGACTGAACTGAAATGAACTGTCTCTTGGAGAGCTTTCAAAAACACGTAGGTTTTTACATTCTCTTTGTTTCTTCATACTTGAGCCTGAAAGCAAGGTGATGATCACTTTTATTCTTGTAATCAACTGAGTTTGGGTTTGATTTAGAAATCCGAGTTCAGAATAGCTGAGCTTCTTATGTGTCTTGATTGTCAGAGGTGAAGAGTTACAAATATTCTTATAAGTCTCTAGTTGGCTGAATCCAAAATGTGTTAAAATGTTAAACATCTTCCCCTCATGGACTTCATTAATATGGAATACTAAATCCTTGGATGTTTATTGACTTCTGTGGGTTCTCCCACCCTCCCCCACACCCATTGCTGCATTTCTTTGAATGGTCCTTAACTGTTTTCTTCATGAAGGGTTTCTTCCTTTCATGGAAAATTCCATGGAGGAGCCTGGTAGGCTGCAGTCTATGGGGTTGCAGAGTCGGACAGGACTGAGCAACTTCACTTTCTTTCTTTGTTTCTCCTTAATTATAAAATTCAGGTTTAATAACTTAGGAGGCTTCTTTCAAGGGAAATAGTTTTCAGAAAATGGTTTACATTTTCACCCATATATTTATTGATGTACTAGTAGTGTGTAGGTTGGAGTTTCAGAATTATGCTAATTGTTCCTAGCTCTAGATTCTCATCCAGGTTTATCTTTTTTAAAGGTATTATGTATACAGCAATACAGTTGCTGTATTTACAGTTTATCCTATTCTCTGTCCCATGAAGGCAAGGCCGTGTGTCACTGTGTTAAGAAGAGCTCACATACGTTATTAAAATAACACGCATGTGCTGTTATGTAAGTACATGAGTATTAGTACATTATTTTTAAATAAATAATTTTAAAGTGAAAATAAACATGCTGTATGTAGTACAAACCTATTACAGACCTCTTCTTGGAAGTGAGTATAAGAGATCTCATCTTGGATGTAAAGTAGAATAATACACTTTAAGGCAAAAGAAGCCTAGTAAACTGGCACTCAGAGGTAAGGTGGCTTGGTTGTGATGACCCAGTTTTGAGGTGCCAAGCCGTGGTTTGAACTGAAATTTCTCAGGTCAGCACTCATTCCTTCTTATTGTGCTGTTTCCCACGGAAAAGTCGTTTGTTTCGCATCTCTCTATAGTGCACCCATCCACACAGTTGTTTGGTTTTCAAATGCTTTTTGAATATAAGTAACGGAAAGAGTGAGGAGGGCATGGCAACCCACTCTAGTATTCTTGCCTGGAGAATCCCATAGACAGTAGCCTGACAGGCGACAGTCCCTAGGGTCATAAGAGTTGGACATGGCTAAACCGACTTAGCATGCATGCGATGGAAAGAGTACTAGATTGGCACCAGACATTCCTTATTTTCCCTAGGTCCAGAAACTGTCGTCTCTTTCTAGATAATTAGCGGAGCGCTTATACGTCAGTCTGTTTCCTCAGCCTTAATGTGGTCTCCCTGGCCCCCGCCCCACTCTCCATTTCTTTGCAGCATCTTTAACGTGGAGATTAAACGAAGCATCCTGAGTGTGGGGAAGGATAGGTGGGGAACAGAGGATCTAAGGTTCAGGTTTGAAGCCTGATTATGGCTGGCTCAAGTTGAGACTTGGACAAATTATTCAAGTTTTAAAAGAGAGCATAGTGAAAGTCAAGTTTCAGAAAATGATGCTGGCAAACATCTCCTTTAAAAATGCCTCACCAAATCCTCTCGCACGGTGCTACTTTCGGAGAGTGCACTAGGGCAGGACTTGTCAAGGATTCACTCCAAACTGTAGTTTTGGAAGAAGCGGCGCTCTCTGAAGGCGGAGTTAAAGCAGACGTCCGCTTCTTAATCATTCAGCAGACGTTTCCAAAGCAACAGACTTAAGCCCGACTTTTCATTTTCAAACCCGAAGCCCAACGTTACAACCGCGCTGCTCTTTCTTGCGTTTGGAAACCTTTGCACGGGAAAGCTACCGGCTCAGAGCTGCGAGGAAGGGCTGGCCCCGCCTACTGGAAGCCCATGGGGGCGGGGCCTCCGTGCAGGGTGGGGCCTCGGCTGCGGGGCGGGGCCTCGGCGGCAAGGCCTCGGCTTGGTTGCTCGGAGGGGTGTGGGATCTTCCCCGACCAGTGATTGAACTCCTGTCTCCGGCATTGGCAGGCGGATTCCTGTCCACGGCGCCACTAGGGAGGTTCCTAAAGTCTGTTTTTTAAAAAGCTCAGCTATAACTTTTGTGAGGTTGTGAGTATATGAGGGGAGTGTTTTTGTAAACTGTGTGAAATCACAGATAACTATGTCATTTCAGCAACGTTTTCCCACCGCATTCATAATACATTGTTTGTAAAATTGTGTGCCTTGCAGTGAAAATTTAACACCCAATTGTATGTCAATCATCTCAATAAAACTGGAAAAAAACAAATTTAACGCCAGCTTTTAAAAATGCCTTTTTATGCATTTCTTTCTTTTTTCTGTTTGTAGGTATGCATTGTTAAACTAATGAATTCGAATGTAAATTCCAGTACATAATCCTGTGATCCTGACATTTAGCAGAGGAAAGTATAACTTCCATCCTTCTTTACTCGGGGAAGACTTTGAAACTCAAATTGCCCCCTTGGGAGAAATACTTTCCTTAGAGATCAGTTCAGTTGTGTCCGACTCTTTGCGACCCCATGAATCGCAGCATGCCAGGCCTCCCTGTCCATCACCAACTCCCGGAGTTCACTCCGATAAACGTCCATCGAGTCGGTGATGCCATCCAGCCGTCTCATCCTCTGTCGTCCCCTTCTCCTCCTGCCCCTAATCCCTCCCAGCATCAGGGTCTTTTCCAATGAGTCAACTCTTTGCATAAGTGGGTACAATCTTTACCAAATCACCAGCAGCACAAAGAACAGCCTCAGGAACCACATTTTAATTTCCTGTTGAATGACAGATGGTATTACAGTTTTGAACCAGCAATGAAAACCCACTGAGATGAAAACTTCCAAGTTTTAGAATGTAGATCAGTCAGAAAACAAAGGAAATCTGGAAACAATGCAACAGTGTGCCAAGCACCCCCAGCCCCCAGCCCCAGGGGCCACAGCAACAGCCCTCGCCTGCCGGAGAGAGAAGTGCAGGAAAGAAGCCGAAGCCGGTGGGTGCCTGTGAACTGCTCTTCTCTCCTGTGGCTCCTGTCCTCTGCACTAAAAGCAGGCAGGAGAGACAGAGACCCAGCAGAGCCCTCCCTAACTGTTGTTCTACGCTGAATTTCTCCTGTACAACCTCAGAACCATGGGAGAATTCGGTGTACAAAGTAGTTTCAAAATGAGAACTGATAAAAGTCAGAAAAGGAGGAATAAATGACAATCGAGTTCACCTCTTAAAATGTAATGAAAGAAGCCTTCCATATAGCCCCCCCCCCTTTTTTTTGGTATTTATTTACTTGGCTGCATTGGGTCTGCTTTGCGCCAGACCGGATCTTTCTTTGCAGCTCACAGACTCTCTAGTTGCATCGTGCTGGCTTAGCAGTTGCGGGTAGGGAACTTAGCTGCTCCCCCTGCAACCAGGGATGGAACCAACGTCCTCTGCATAGCACAGCGGATTCTTAACCACTGGACCACCAGGGAAGTCCTTGTGTAGCCTACTTTAGACTGCAGTTGTACTAAATTATGTTGTGTATGTCAAAAGAGACCTTTTGGAATTGTGAGTTTCTATTGTAATTGAGAGCTAAGTCGGGTTCAACAAGAAGACACCATTTTTCACATGCTAGTAAAATTAACTGTCAGTGCTTGATAGAGAAAAAGCTTTCTTGACACAAAATGGTTGGGGGAAACATGGGAATCAGTCATCCAGGAAAGGAGTCAGTCATCATGGTGTTTTAAAAAATTATCCAAAGTGGCTTTCCTTGACACTGAACACCTGAGAGATCTCAAGGGAGTTCTCATTATGACAGCTGACTTCTCATTATGATAGTTGACAATTTTACTGGAAAGTTTAGAGCATTTATTTTTTGTTGCTGCTGTTCTTATTCAGTCATTTTAAATGAAATTCAGCAAATTGTACTTTGGATGTGAACAGTCACAGCACCTGTGTTTCACGGTACAGCTGGTTTCCCTTAGCCTTTTGTAACTTGCATAATTTGGGGCAGTTTGATACAATTCAGTATAATCAAAGTGTGTGGGGATAGAAAATGATGTTCTAGCATATGCGTTATATTGTCTCCTTTTAATATTTGTTTGAAAATATGCCCATAATTTATTTGTTTGCCTGTGCCAGGTCTTAGCTGTGGCAAGCAGAATCTTCAGCTGCAGCATGCAAACTCTTGGGTGCCGCAAGTGGGCTCTAGTTCCCTGACCAGGGATCGAACATGGGCCCCTGCATTGGGAGCGTGGTGCTACTGCCTTGATGGGTACTGAGGTGGCGGCACCTTTACAACCTTTGGTTTTGCACCATCAGCGTGATGACAATGCAGCGAAAATGGCAGGCAGCATCTCAGCGCTGTTGTAAAGCAGTTTCGACCTTGGAGACCCCGTGGAAGGCTTCCGGGAGCCCCTAATGATTCACGGACCACTCTTAGAGAACCGAGACGGTCGTTAGAGAACCTAGTCAAGCAGACGGAATGCTGAGGGGCTGCACCGTGCCCGGGTTCTCAGTGCCAGGGGAGGGCTCTCGCTGGTGGAGGGCAGCAGCGCTCAGCACGACATGGTCTAGCGCTGGATGGAACAGCGCAGAGAGGAGACGGAGGGAGGCGAGCTCCAACACTTAGGGTGTGTTGGTCCCCCCGCCCAGCAGGTCCCACCCTGCGGACGCGGGACACATGGGCCGCACACGGCCCGCACACGCTGCTGCGGCGGAAGCACACGCCCCTCCCCTGAGCAGCGTGAACTCCTGAAAGCCGGGAGCCCGTCCAGGCTATCAAAACACCTGCTGGAGCAGAGCAAAGGAGCACCCGGTGAGCGGTGAGCCCGAAGCAGGGACATCCATCCCCGCACCAGGCAATAAGGGACCAGGCTGTGCGGCTTCTCTGCCTCGGTGAGGAAGTATCCTGGGCCAAGGCTGGTTCCCGTGTGTGGCCGAGCGGGCGGAGGGACGGCGGACAGGAGGACCTCCCCGCAGGAGTGCGCGAGCCGCCCCACGACAGCCTGACCTCTGCTTCTCTTTGTCCAACCTCACCTTCTAACAGCTGCTTTCCTTCGTTTTTTTTTTTTTTTTTGTCAAATGGTTTTGCCTTAATGTATTCTGTAATGCTTTCTTGTTCAAAGTTATTATAAAGCTTGATCATATAGAGTATTAAAATAGTAACACTGGAGGAAGTCGGCATCATTTAAAGCTTGTAACCAAATAGCAGGGAATCCAAAGTAGTAAGGAAGGGCCAGATGCTGTGTATTCCAGGCTTCCCCGATGGCTCAGGGGCTAAGAAGCCATCTGCGGTGCAGGAGACTGCGGGGTGAGCCCTCGGCCAGGAGGAGCTCCTGGAGAAGGAAAGGGGAACCCACCCCCGTGTTGCCTGGGGAATCGCAGGACAGAGGAGCCTGGCGAGCGCAGTCCATGGGCCCGCAAGAGTCTGGACACGGCCAGGCGGCTACACCGCCGTGACTGTGCCTTACACATGCCTTCGAGGGGGACAAAGCAGCAGAACTCAAACTCCGGGGACTCGCTTCATCTTCGTATCTGGGGAGGCATGTGGTCGGCCTCTGTCATTACCTGCTCCTCTCCTTCTCTGCCTTCGTAGAGCCTCTTGCTATTTTCACAGACTATTTGGAATAAAGAATGCTGGACCCTGTCTACTCTGGGTGCTTCTTAAACCGAGAACCGACTTCTTGCTGTACAGAGGCTTATCAGCGGAGAATGTGGGAGGCAGGGACATCTGCTACAGAACTGGGTGATTTCTCCCCTGTCCCTACACGGGAAGTAGCCCTGTGTTTCTCTCCTTCTTGAAAGAGATCACGGCTACCAGAGTCCTCCTGCTCACTTCAGGGGAGGCACGTTCTCGCCTCTCTCGAGGGCAGCTTTGGTGTGCCCTGCTAAGCAGCAGCAGCAGCTAGCAGGAGGGCATTGGTTTCCTCTGAGTGGTGGGCACTGCCTCAAGCTTGAAGTCCTAGGTGGAGTCTTGGGCAGAAGTTGAATCGTTCTGGATTGTTGTTCAGTCGCTCAGTCATGTCCGACTCTTTGTGACCCCGTGGCNGTGCCCTGCTAAGCAGCAGCAGCAGCTAGCAGGAGGGCATTGGTTTCCTCTGAGTGGTGGGCACTGCCTCAAGCTTGAAGTCCTAGGTGGAGTCTTGGGCAGAAGTTGAATCGTTCTGGATTGTTGTTCAGTCGCTCAGTCATGTCCGACTCTTTGTGACCCCGTGGCCTGCAGCACGCCAGGCTTCCCTGTCCTTCACTGTCTCCTGGAGTTTGCTCAAACTCATGTCCATTGAGTCAATGATGCCACCCAACCAGCTCATCCTCCATTGCCTCCTTCTCCTCTTGCCCTCAGTCTCTCCCGGCAACAGCATCATGTTCTAGATTAAATTCCTAATGTATCAGAATGGCTGGTAAACCCTGAAATGGTATCCACTGGAGAGGTGCCAGAGAGACAGTTTCCAATTTTTAAGTACACATGAGTTCATTCATCTTTCCAGGGACAAAAGTTACAGATGTCAGGTTACATTTCTGCAACAAGAACCATCTATACACAATCTGAAACATTCTGCCTTGTTTGTCCCATTTGGATAGTATGAATGGTTGCCCTAATTACACAATTTATATAAAAAGTACTTTGTAATCAGTAAGGTGTGTACAGATATTACTGGAAGTTAGTAAAGTAAAAGAGGAAGGCAACCGAGCAAGGGTCAAACCCTTGCCAGAAAAGGCTACCTAAGACACACACATGAGGCAATAGGAGTCTGCAAGGTGAATTCCCTCTTGAGACCGTCTTCCAGTGTTGCTCCTTTTTATAAATTGTAAGTTCATTCTTGTGCTTTTTTCATCAGGACTTAGTTTTGATATAATCAATATGTGTTAATCTGTAAATATATGTACAGACTTATATTGTATCTGTACTAATTATAATTCATAGAATTAAAACGGGTATTTCTGATTGGTCTTCATGATCATTTTGAAGATTAGAGAGCATCTACATATGCAGACCAGGGAATATAACCGTGGTTTTATGATCACTTTAACTGGTTTGTACATCAACTACTTTAGGAAAGGAAGCAAAGGTGCTTGAACAAGTGATTAAAGTGGTTTTTAGATTATGATTTTTATTTGTGAATTTTATGACTTTATTGCAAATAAATTGGCCACATGATACAGTTTTATAATGTTAAATAAACACAACATATGCCAATCTGTATACCATAAAGATTCAATTGAAAGGCGTTTAGTCATTTAACGAAATAGTTTACCATAAGATTCTTAAAAAAGCAAACTCCTGGTACATCTCAGAGATTCAGTCGATAAAACTTTCAGGTGAGCTCTACGAATATCCATCGAGTCCCTCTCGTGTACCAGCTACATAGGTTTAGAAACTCATCTGTCACTTAAATCTGGGTGGTGGCTGTTCAGTGGCTCAGCTGTGTCTGGCTCTTTGTGACCCCGCGGACTGCAGCGCAGCAGGTGTCCCTGCCCTCACTGTCATCCCGGAGCTTGCTCGGAGTCACGCCCATAGAGTTGGTGGGGCCCTCCAACCACCGCATCCTCTGCCGNTCTATTGTGTATATGTACCACAGCTTTTTTATCCATTCATCTGCTGATGGACATCCATTCATCTGCTGATGGACATCTAGTCACTTGTTTTGATACAAAATGATAGATTATATCATATCATGGTTGAGTGATAGAATAAGTTGGCTTGGTGTTTGATGAAACTGCTCCATTGAGAGTTGCCTTGTAAGCCAAAATACAGTGATACACTTGAACTAGTTTGAAGAAGTATAGGTCTGTACTTGTAGTTTAAGAATAAAAATAGAGTTTTATTAGCTTCCTAATATATATATCCAGTGTCAATTAGAAAATTATGAGATTTGCCAAGTATGTTATCTGCCTAGCTATATACTTACCTACACACTTTAATAATTTTTATGCTAGGGTATATTTAATTAGCTTCTTAGCTTAGTGCCTGTCTGTTAATATCTGTAATTGTATTAACAGTGATTTTGTTAATTTAGATAGAATACTCATATTTTCCTTATGGACTCCTTAGAGCAATCCTGAAGTAGGAAAAAAATGAATGAAAGCTGAGGTACCTTAATATTATGCAGCCTCTTGAGGCTCCTTCATGTTAAGTTCCTNTCTGTAATTGTATTAACAGTGATTTTGTTAATTTAGATAGAATACTCATATTTTCCTTATGGACTCCTTAGAGCAATCCTGAAGTAGGAAAAAAATGAATGAAAGCTGAGGTACCTTAATATTATGCAGCCTCTTGAGGCTCCTTCATGTTAAGTTCCTTGCTAGTTAGGGGTAGAGCTGGATCAAGATTTTAATTCTAGCATCTTGTTCAATGTTCCTGATGTCAAGATCATGAGCAGAAATTATCCATTTGTTTTGTCTGGAGTTCATTTATTTGGCCCCTACTTTGTTTTGTTTGCATCTGTGTTCTGGTTAATAATTGCCCCATTTCTGCACACTTGGTAAGAATGTATAGTCTGCTATATGTATATGCTGCTGTTTGTGGAGTAGTTTACAAATGTCAGTTAGTTGAAGTTGGTTGATTGTGTTTTTCTCAGAGTTCTATATCTTTACTGATCTTGCTGTTTTTTCAATTAGAGAAAAGTACTAAAATATCTATAATTTTACACTTGGCTATTTGTTCTTTTAGCTCATTTATTTATGCTTCATGTATTTAAAAATTACTATGTGCATGTTGTATCTATTATCTACTGAATTATTAGTTCCATTATTGTGTCTCCCTTTATCATTGGTA
>SJYA01002745.1:365993-399308 GCA_006410615.1 Neotragus moschatus | reverse complement strand
CTATCAGGTGAAGTACTTTCAGAAAGCTAATAGTCACAATAACATCTGTTTTATTCATAAAAATGATGCATGGCTGATAATCTCTGGCATACTGAAACAGTTCTCTGATCAAATGAGCACTTTCACCAATGTACTTGTCTATAGCAGAGCTAGATACATTTAGGAAATTGTAGTCCAGCTGGGTAACGGCTCTTGCTATTAGTGTTTTCCCTGTAACTGGCTGTTCGTACAACAGCCTTTTAGTCATACTACCATTACACTGGAATACTTCTAGGTTTGTAGGAGGTAGTTCTTTCACCTCTGTCAATTTGATAATCTGTTCTGATAACAGCCCAGTCTCAGAAAAAAAGAAGTATTACCTGTGTCCTTATGAAACATGCTATAAAACAGTGGATCTTGGCAAATGTGTATTCATATCCAAGGCTTTTGTTCCTGGCTTCAGTTTACTTTTTTCAGGCTACAAGGACAACTCAAAACATATCTTGATCCATTTATAGCTTTAACTGAATTTTTGAATCAATATCTTAAGTACTTTACCCACAATCTTTCTACATTTGGGTGACTCGAAGTCCTTCAGATCATTTTCAGACTTCTCATTACTGATTGGTAGTGGTGGTTTAGTCACTAAGTTGTGTCTGATTCTTGGGACCCCAAGGACTGTAGCCTGCCAGGTCCCTCTGTCCATGGGATTCTCCAGGCAAGAATATGGGAGTGGGTTGCCATTTCCTTCTCTAGGGGATCTTCGAGACCCAAGGATCAAACCCAGGTCCCCTGCACTGTAAGCAGATTCTTTCCCAAGTAAACTATGAGAAAAGCACACTCACTGATGAGGTCTTGTTTCCTTAACGGTTTAAGGCAGCTATTGTGTTGTGTTCCAGCATTTTTCTGCGTGTGATAGTCTTGAAGTTTATTCTCTCTGTGGTCTACCGTGATGAGATGCCATCATTCATAAGGAATGCCAAGAATGGCAGGGCCAATGAGGTGGGGAACAAGGGGGGATGAAGAGGGGAGCAGGACTGGAAGGTGGGGGCCAGATGATCATGCCCATTTCAACTTTGTAGTCTCCCTCACATTCATCATCTATCAGTCTTTATTCCTTTATTGTCGAATCAAGTTACCATGTGGTACATAACTGTGTCTGATTATCTTCCTTCATTACAAATAGCTGAGAAAAGAGAAGTGAAAGGCAAACAAGAAAGGGAAACATATACTCAACTGAATTCAGAGTTCCAGAGAATAGCATGGAGAGATAAAGCCTTCTTAAGTGAACAATACAAAGAAATAGAGGAAAATAATAGACTGGGAAAGACTAGAGACCACTTCAAGAAAACTAGAGATACCAAGCAAGTATTTCATACAAAGATACAATAAAGGACAGAAATGGCAAGGACCTAACAAAAGCAGAAGAGATTAAGAAGAGATGGCAAGAATACACAAGAACTGTACAAAAAAAAAAAAAAGATCTTAGTGACTCAGATGATAGTGTGGTAACTCACCTAGAGCCAGACATCCTGGAGCATGAAGTCAAGTGGGCCTTAAAAAAAAAAAAAAGGCACTACAAAGCTAGTGGAGGTGATGGAATTCCAGCTGAGCTATTTCAAATCCTAAAAGATGATTCTGTTATTTGGAAAACTCAGCAGTGGCCACAGGACTGGAAAAAATCAGTTTTCATTCCAATCCCAAAGAAAGGCAATGGCAAAGAAAGTTCAAATTACTGTACTCATTTCACATGCTAGCAAATTAATGCTCAAAATTCTTCAAGCTAGGCTTCAGCAGTATGTGAGCCAAGAACTTCCAGATGTACAAGCTGGATTTACAAAAGTGAGAGGAACCAGAGATCAAATTGCCAACATCNTTTTCATTCCAATCCCAAAGAAAGGCAATGGCAAAGAAAGTTCAAATTACTGTACTCATTTCACATGCTAGCAAATTAATGCTCAAAATTCTTCAAGCTAGGCTTCAGCAGTATGTGAGCCAAGAACTTCCAGATGTACAAGCTGGATTTACAAAAGTGAGAGGAACCAGAGATCAAATTGCCAACATCTGCTGGATCATAGAAAAAGTAAGAGAATTCCAGAAAAAAAAATCTACTTCAGCCTCATTGACTATGCTAAAGCTTTTCACTGTGTGGATCACAACAAACTGGAAAATTCTTAAAGAGATGGGAATACTAGACCACTTTACCTGTCTCCTAAGAAACCCGTATGCAGGTCAAGAAGCAAATCAGAATCAGACATGGAACAACGGACTGGTTCAAAGTTGGGAAAGGAGTACATTAAGGCAGTATATCATCACACTTATTTAACTTATATGCACAGTTCATCATGTGAAATGCCAGGCTGGATGAATCTGGAATCAAGGTTGCTGGGACAGAAAACAACCTCAGATATGCAGATATTACCACCCTAATGGCAGCAAGCAAAGAGGAATTAAAAAGCCTCTTGATGAAGAGTGAAAAAACTGGCTTTAAAACTCAATATTCAATAAACTAAGGTCATGACATCTGGTCCCATCACTTCATAGCAAATAGATGGTGATAAAGTGGCAACAGTGGCAGATTTTACTTTCTCAGTCTCCAAAATCACTGCGGATGGTGACTGCAGCCATGAAATTAAAAGATGCTTGCTCCTTGGAAGAAAAGCNAAAAAAAAAAAAAAGCTGGGGCGTGAGTAGAATAGCAAAGCCTCCTTCACGTGGTTTCAATAAGCACAAGGGAATTTTTATGTCCAGGAGAGGCTGAGAACACTGAAGGGGGAGAGCTGGAAAAGACTAGTCTGATCACTGCTCACCCGGAGAAAATCCTGCTGAGGGTCTGAAAAGGAAAGCATAGCCCATTACAGAGGTATGTATGTAGATAATATATTTTGTAAATTGATTTTGGCCGTGCTGAGCCTCTGCTGCTGCGCCTGGGTTTCTCCAGCCGTGGTGAGCAGGGGCTCCTCCCTCGTCTCAGGTGGGCAGCAAAGCGATTCAGCCACGCAGCTTCTTCTCCAGACTCTTTTCCGTTATCGGTTATCACACGGAGCTGGAGATCGTTCCGTGCGCTATACAATAGGTCCTGTTGTTCATCGGTTTTGCGTATAAGATACTGTCATTCTCGGTCATAGAAAAAGAAAGAAATTGGGAGAACAGCTGTGGATCAGAGCTTCTTCACTCATACATACTCCCCTTTCCATTCTTCTTTATCAGTCATTACAGTTTTCAGAGCAGTATAATTCTGTATCCAAAGCCTAGTATTTTAACTTGTTTGTATGTTTGTTGTAGGGCGTTTACAAAGTATAAACACGAAGGAGAAAAGGGCCCACCGTCTGCTACAGGCTGCAGTCTTCCCGGCCTGTCCGTCCCGTCTGCCACCCCACACTCGGGCCCACGCTCATGAAGGGCCGGAACACGCCCGCTGTGTGAGACCACCTGCCCCCTGTAACAAGGTACGATGCATGGCTCTCGACAGACCGCGTCGGTGCCTGCAGAGGTCGCGTGGTGTAGCCTGCCCGGGAATGAGGCTCTGCTTGTCCCTCCCCGCTGCAGGGACAGCCACGCTGGCCGCTAAACTACGGAAAGACCTCCTCGCTGCTGGGGACGCGGCGCTGCCTGAGTCCTCAGGGCCCACGGAGCCTCGCCGGCAGCCTCAGGGCGAATGGCTGGCCCCTCGGGGGACTCCCGGGCCCTGCTGCGGTGCTTGGCCAGCCTGATTTCCAAAGGTCAGTGCCCACCTCAGTGGTCTTGGCTATCGTTCTTGAATGTAACGTGATGTCGCATTTTGTTGGTAATATTTACTCTGTTTTTAAGAAAGTGTTTCTCTCTTAAATATGTATCTTAAAGTCTTCTCGGCAGATTTCATTGAGATGTTATGATATCTTGAGAAGTCGATAGGTTTTCTTTAAAAAACTTTTTCTTTTGTATTGGGGTATAGCCAATTAACAGTGTTGTGATAGTTTCAGGCGGACAGCTAAGGGACTCAGCCACACACAAACATGTGTCCGTTCTCCCCAAACTCCCCTCCCATCCAGGCCGCCGTGGGACCCTGAGCAGAGCTCCCTGTGGTGTGCAGCAGGCCCTTGCTGGTGACCCATTTTAAACACTACGGTCTGCACATGTTCGTCCCCGGCTCCCTAACCCTTCCCCTCATGCTTCCCTCCAGGTAACTGTAAGTTCGTTCTCTAAGTCTGTGAGCCTTCTGTTTTGTAGGTAACTTCATTTGTCTCAGAAATCCATAGGTTCTCACGACTAACTGGCCTCTCAAGTTATCACCACAATCAATGCAGCAATACGTAACTGATTGGAACGGTGGTTTGCACATATAGAAATCCAATTTAAACAGAGTGTACCTGACTTTATTTCCTTCCCGGTAGAGCAGAAACCGTGACATTCGGGTGGAATTCATTGTTTCTGTGCAACTTTCAATTCATTCAGTGCATTTCTTTTTCGAGTATGGCTTTTCACTGTAATAGTACGTTACACGTCAGCATCCTTCAACTCTGCTCTCATTCGTTCTGTCCTCATTTATCCATTCCTAACACACCCAACCAGGAACGCTGAAGAAGCTGAAGTTGAACGGTTTTATGAAGACCTACTAACACCCCAAAAAGATGTCCTTTTCATGATAGGGGACTGGCATGCAAAAGTAGGAAGTCAAGAAACACCTGGAGTAACAGGCAACTTTGGCCTTGGGATGCAGAATGAAGAAGGGCAAAGACTAATAGAGTTTTGCCAAGGAAAGGCACTGGTCATAGCAAACACCCTCTTCCAACAACACAAGAGAAGACTCTACACATGGACATCACCAGATGGTCAACACCGAAATCAGATTGATTATATTCTTTGCAGCCAAAGATGGAGAAGCTCTATACAGTCAACAAAAACAAGACCAGGAGCTGACTGTGGCTCAGATCATGAACTCCTTGTTGCCAAATGCAGACTTAAATTGAAGAAAGTAGGGAAAACCACTAGACCATTCAGGTATGACCTAAATCAAATCCCTTATGATTATACAGTGGAAGTGAAAAATAGATTTAAGGGCCTAGATCTGATAGATAGAGTGCCTGATGAACTATGGAATGAGGTTTGTAACATTGTACAGGAGACGGGGATCAAGACCATCCCCATGGAAAAGAAAGGCAAAAAAGTTAAATGGCTGTCTGGGGAGGCCTTACAAATAGCCGTCAGAAGAAGAGAAGCAAAAATCAAAGGAGAAAAGGAAAGATATAAGCATCTGAATGCAGAGTTCCAACGAATATCAAGAAGAGATAAGAAAGCCTTCTTCGGTGATCAGTGCAAAGAAATAGAGGAAAAGAACAGAATGGGAAAGACTAGAGATCTCTTCAAGAAAATCAGAGATACCAAGGGAACATTTCATGCATGATGGGCTCGATAAAGGACAGAAATGGTCTGGACGTAACAGAAGCAGAAGATATTAAGAAGAGGTGGCAAGAATACACAGAAGAACTGTACAAAAAAGATCTTCACGACCCGGATAATCATGATGGTGTGATCACTAATCTAGTGCCAGACATCCTGGAATGTGAAGTCAAGTGAGCCTTAGAAAACATCACTACAAACAGGGCTAGTGGAGGTGATGGAATTCCAGTTGAGTTGTTTCAAATCCTGAAAGATGATGCTGTGAAAGTGCTACACTCAATATGCCAGCAAATTTGGAAAACTCAGCAGTGGCCACAGGACTGGAAAAGGTCAGTTTTCATTCTAATTCCAAAGAAAGGCAATGCCAAAGAATGCTCGAACTACCGCACAATTGCACTCATCTCACATGCTAGTAAAGTAATGCTCAAAATTCTCCAAGCCAGGCTTCAGCAATACGTGAACCGTGAACTCCCTGATATTCAAGTTGGTTTTAGAAAAGGCAGAGGAACCAGAGATCAAATTGCCAATATCCGCTGGATCATGGAAAAAGCAAGAGAGTTCCGGAAAAACATCTATTTCTGCTTTATTGACTATGCCAAAGCCTTTAACTGTGGAAAATTCTGAGAGAGATGGCAATACCAGACCACCTGACCTGCCTCTTGAGAAATCTGTATGCAGGTCGGGAAGCAACAGTTAGAACTGGACATGGAACAACAGACTGGTTTCAAATAGGAAAAGGAGTATGTCAAGGCTGTATATTGTCACCCTACTTATTTAACTTATATGCAGAGTACATCATGAGAAACACTGGACTGGAAGAAACACAAGCTGGAATAAAGACTGCTGGAGAAATATCAATAACCTCAGATATGCAGATGATACCACCGTTATGGCAGAAAGTGAAGAGGAACTAAAGAGCCTCTTGATGAAAGTGAAAGAGGAGAGTGAAAAAGTTGGCTTAAGGCTCAACATTCAGAAAACGAAGATCATGGCATCTGGTCCCATCACTTTATGGGAAATAGATGGGGAAACAGTGGAAACAGTGTCAGACTTTATTTTGGGGGCTCCAAAATCACTGCAGATGGTGACTGCAGCCATGAAATTAAAAGATGCTTACTCCTTGGAAGGAAAGTTATGACTAACCTAGATAGCATAT
Organism: Neotragus moschatus; assembly: GCA_006410615.1. NCBI lineage: Eukaryota > Metazoa > Chordata > Mammalia > Artiodactyla > Bovidae > Neotragus > Neotragus moschatus. The sequence continues at coordinate 392,794 of SJYA01002745.1, read as the reverse complement.
TCAAAAGCAGAGACATTACTTTGCCGACTAAGGTCCATGTGTAGTCAAGGCTATGGTTTTTCCAGTGGTCATGTATGGATGTGAGAGTTGGATTGTGAAGAAGGCTGAGTGCCGAAGAATCGATGCTTTTGAACTGTGGTGTTGGAGAAGACTCTTGAGAGTCCCTTGGACTGCAAGGAGATCCAACCAGTCCATTCTGAAGGAGATAGGCCCTGGGATTTCTTTGGAAGGAATGATGCTAAAGCTGAAACTCCAGTACTTTGGCCACCTCATGCAAAGAGTTACTCATTGGAAAAGACTCTGATGCTGGGAGGGATTGGGAGCAGGAGGAGAAGGGGACGACCGAGGATGAGATGGCTGGATGGCATCACTGACTCGATGGGCGTGAGTCTGAGTGAACTCCGGGAGATGGTGATGGACAGGGAGGCCTGGCGTGCTGCAATTCATGGGGTCACAAAGAGTCGGACACAACTGAGCGACTGAACTGAACTGAAACTGAACACACACATAAATATGTTTTCAGATGTCTTTTATATTTTTCCAGTCTTGACTAGAATATCATATCTCATATCATTTGGTTAATTTTTTTATAATATAATATCTGCATTTGTCCTCATAGTACTCACCGGCTTTTATCTATTTTAAATAGACACTTTTGTTATCAGGCTTGTATTAAAAAAAAAAAAACTTGTCAATTTTTATTTACCTGAATCTTCAGAGTGTGTCTTGATTGCTTTGTTTGTGTTATGAAATGGCTCTGAGTTTTGCTGTTTGTGGCCATACCACGTTGCGTGTGGGATCTTGGTTCCCCGACCAGGGATCAAACCAGCAACCCCTACAGTGGACACAGGAAGTCTTAATCACTGGGCAGCCAGGGAAGTCCTGGCTGTGAGTTTTTATTGAACATCTCCAAGTTGTCTCTTTTTGGCCCCAGGAGGAGAGGTTTTCTTTAATTCTCAGATGGTGACATCTGTTGCCATCAGGGTTTGAGGTCAGCCCACACCTGCTCCTGCAGTGACGTTCTCGTGAGTTTCGTTGAGGGGAAGGCACGTGCCTGCCTGTTGACTTTGCTGTAAAGTACGCTGCACAACTTTGCCTTGTCTTCACCTCCATTTCTACCATCCTCGTCTAAGCCACCAGCATGTCTCTCTGCTTGCATTTCTTTACTCCCAAAGCAGCAGAGTGATGTTTACAACATTCATCAGAGCAAAGATCCCTCAGCATTCTCTCCTTGTACATCAAATAAAATCCAAATTGCTTATTGTGGTTCAGAAGCCCTTGTACGTTCAGTCCTCCCTAAACTTTCTCTTGAGCTCTTTAAGCTCCAGACACACCCTCTTTTCCTCTATTTCGATCACTAAGCTGCTTCTAGTCTTAAACTCCTTCTGGGTGTTCTTCCTCAGGCAAGACTTCTCTCCCTTTCATCTCGAGTGTTCCCTTGCCCTGGCTTTCAAGTCTTGGCTGGAAGGTCACATCTCCAATGCCTCTCTGTCTCCAGTAGCCCCTCACCCCTAACTCGCCAGTCGCCTTCCCCTGTTGCCCTATTTTATTTCCTCCTCGGGACTCAAGACTGTATACAGTTGTCCCTCCTACTGTGCATGCTCCCCAGCGGCTCAGCAGAGAAGAGTCTACAGGTAATGCAGGAGATGCAGGAGCCGCGGGTTCGATCCCCGGGTCGGGAAGGTCCCCTAGAGGAGGAAATGGCAGCCCACTCCAGTGCTCCTCCCTGGGAGAGTCCATGGGCAGAGGAACCTGGCAGCCTGTAGTCCCTGGGGTTCCGGAGTCGGGCGCGACTGAGCAAGCCCAAGCAGCTGTCACGCGAGTCCCAGTCGTCTGTGGAAAGTGGCCGGATCTCGCTCCTGAGTGAGAGTTCTCCTTAGGGAAATTTTAGATGCGTCCTTTATTTCTGGAGTTGCTGACAAGTGTTTTATTTTACAGAATAAAAGGCGTCTCGCCTGGGCTAAAAGCACAGGGCCCTGTCTTTGTGGGCTTTCCTTTCTGTTGCGGAAGGCAGTTTTTTAGCTGCTGTGTCATGGTAATTCTCTGTTGTAAACTCTCTCATGTGAGTTCTCTGTTGGAGGGCTAGGGTTTTTGGTTTCCTTGATGTTCCTCGGCTCTGAGGTTTTGTTTAAGATTTGTGTTTTAGGATGAAACATTTCCATGGTTACACCCACTTCTTTACTATCCTTGGGGGGAGGAAAAGCCATGATGACAAGTAGACTGATCCGATTCCTGGATTTCTACACAGACGTCTTTTGTATCTGCCTACGTATGAAACTTCTTGGGCAACTTCCATTTCCGTGCATTTATCCCCTTGAATGCTTTTCTTAAATGAAGCAAGTTTCAAGATTAGGAATAAGTGACTCGGATTGGCAAATTAAACAGGGATGGCCTGTGTTATGTTAATGGTCTAAATTCAATGTGAGATGAATTTAGAGGTAAGTGTATGAAGGGAGAGATTGTTTCAGAGGCAAACCTGGAGAGCAGCATCAGGCAGTAATCACACACGTGTGTAAAGAATCAATACTGCATTCAGAAAGACTGTGTTCAGAAATAGGATTCCGTTTCTTAAGTATAAAATTTCATGTCAAAATATTAGAACGAACGTCTGCGCTTTGACTGAGGCAGGGCCGTGAAACTCGTTTTTCCTCAGACAGTCTGTATGCTTGTTGTGACTCCACTGGTCCAGACGCACACACTCCAGCACTTGGGGAGCATCGCAGAGTGTTTGCACAGATGCATCTGAATTCACACTCACGAGATGATTTCAGCTGAGATGAGGGAGCAAGCGAGAGACCTCAGCATTAATGCAAAAGTCTAAATTATGGAAAAGTAGTGCAGGGTTTTTTTTTTAAGTTAAAGTAATAGCTTATACTGTATTATTCAGGGAGGGGATGACAATTTTAATTCGAATCTTAACTGTTCATGTGCAGACAGTTTGGCTGGTGGTTTACTGTCAAGTATTTAGTGACTTTCACCACCTGGTATCGCCCCAATTTGCCGGAGCCTTAGGTCCTGTCTTTTTCTCCCGAAAACCCTCCTCCTTTTTTTTTTTTTTTTTTTTAAAGTTTATTTGGCTGCATCGGGTCTTAGTTGCGGGATCCTTTGTCATGACGCAGGCTCACTTGCTCCCACAAAGTATGGAATCTTAGTTCCCCAACCAGGGGTCAAACCCGGGTCCCCTGCATTGCAAGGCAGATTCTTTACCACTGGACCATCAGGAAGTTCTTAGAGACCTCCTCTTTTACTTTGCTATCTCTCTGCTCCCCTGACCTATTTCAAGTATCAGTTCAGTTCAGTCACTCAGTCATGTTCGACCCTTTGCGACCCCGTGGACTGCAGCACGCCAGACCTCCCTTGTCCATCATCAAACTCCTGGAGCTTACTCAAACTCATATCCGTTGAGTTGGTAACGCCATCCAACCATCTCATTCTCTGTCATCCCCTTCTCCTCCTGCCTTCAATCATTCCCAGCATCAGGGTCTTTTCCAGTGAATCAGTTTTTCGCATCAGGTGGCCAAAGTATTGGAGCTTCAGCTCCAACATCAGTCCTTCAATGAACATTCCTTAAGTGTTTCAGTAGATAAACTCCCAGAAGTGGAGCCGCGAGGGCAAATGAGTGGAAAGATTTAAATTTAAGAAACACCACACCTTAAAGAGTATACCAATTTATGCTCCAACTAAAATGTAAGATGGTAACTTTTTTTTTTTTTTTTACTACATTCTTACTGGCTCAGCACATTCTCCTTTTAGAGGAAATATTTGCCACTCTGATATGAGCTGATGGTTCAGGACACGCCCCCAGTGTGTGGCATCTTAGCACATTGAATCGTTTAAGCTGAAGGACTTTAAAAATGGCAGACTTTTTGCCCCGACCTCTTTAAACGTTCTATTTTTATTGAAGTGTAGTTTGTTTACAATGTTGTGTTAATTTCTGTTGTGAAGTGACTTGGTTATACGTGTATATATTGTATATATTCGCCGTTGTACATGCATATGTCTTTCTTTTCATTATGGCTTATCCTAGGATACTGAATACAGTCCCCTGTGCTATATGGTAGGACCTACATGGCAGTTAGCATCTGCTAATCCTAAACTCCAGTGCTTCTCTCCCCCACCGCCTGCCCCTTGGCAACCACAAGTTTGCTCTCTATGGATGTGAGCCTGCTCCCGTTTCTTAGATATGTTTATTTGTGTTGTATTTTAGAATCTGGGCTTCCCTGGTGGCTCAGTGGTAAAGATCCCCCTGCCAATGCAGGAGACATGAGTTTGATCCTAGGTCAGGAAGACCCCCTGGAGAAGGAAATGGCAACACGATCCTGTATTCTTGCCTGGGAAATCTGATGGTCCGAGGAGCCTGGTGGGCTGCAGCCCATGGGGTCGAAAAAGGGTTGGACACGACTCAGAGACTAAAGCACAGTAACAGTTAAGATTCCACAAAAATACCAGCTCAGCCGCTCAGGCATGTCTGACTCTGCAACCCATGGACTACAGCACACCAGGCTTCCCTGTTCTTCACCAACTCCCGGACTTTGTTCAAACTTGTGTCCATCAAGTCAGTGATGCCATCCAACCACCTCATCCTCTGTCGTCCCCTTCTCCTCCTGCCTTCAATCTTCCCCAACATCAGGGTCTTTTCCAGCGAGTCAGTTTTTTGCATCAGGTGGCCAAAGTATTGGAGCTTCAGCTTCAGCATCAGTCCTTCCAGTGAATATTCAGGACTGATTTCTTTTAGGATGGACTGGTTGGATCTCCTTACAGTCCAAGGGGCTCTCAGGCGTCTTCTCCAACATCACAGTTCAAAACCACCAGTTCTTCTGCGCTCAGCTTTCTTTCTAGTCCAACTCTCTCATCCATACACGACTACTGGAAAAACCATAGCTTTGACTAGAAGCACCCTTGTTGGCAAAGCAACGTCTCTGCTTTTTAATCTGCTGTCCAGGTTGGTCAGAGCTTTCCTTTCAAGGAGCAAGTGTCTTTGAATTTCATGCTGCAGCACCATCTGCAGTGATTTTGGAGCCCCCGAAATAAAATCTGTCACTGTTTTCATCGTTTCCCATATATTTGCCACACATAAGTGATATCAAATGGTATTTGTCTTTCTCTTTCTCAACACCTTTGTTGAAAAATCTCTCCCCCACCATGATCTGAGGTTTCAGTTTTATAATATACAACACAGTCTATATATTTAGGTCTATGTCCACACTCTCTGTTCTTGTACAAAGAAATGCAGTTGACTTTGTATAAAAACCTTATGCTTGTCTACCTCATTGAAATCTCTCACTGAAAGATCCTGCGTGCCTCAACTAAGACCCAATGCAGCCAAGAAATAAATAAAATAAAATCGCTTACTGTTTCTAACATCATGCCTGTTTATTCTTTGTGATTTTCTGTCAAAATGACCACACCATTCTCTAATTAAGATTATCTTCTTGGAACTACGCAAATTCCTAGAGTATAGAAAGGCCACAACAAACACAGCAATATAACCAAGATGAAGAGACAGAGGAATACCCAGGAGGTAAAGGAACAGGAGAAGTGCCCACCGAACCAAACAAAAGAGGAAGAGATAGGGAATCTACCTGAGAAAGAATTCAGAATATTGTTAGTGAAAATGATCCAAAATCTTGAACTCAAAATGGAATCACAGATAAATAATCTGGAGACAAGGATGGAGAAGATGCAAGAAAGGTTTAACAAGGATCTAGAAGAAATAAAAAAGCATCATTATATAATGAATAATGCAATAAATGAGATCAGAAACACTCTGGAGGCAACAAATAGTAGAATAACGGAGGCAGAAGATAGGATTAGTGAAATAGAAGATAGAATGGTAGAAATAAATGAATCAGAGAGGAAAAAAGAAAAACGAATTAAAAGAAATGAGGACAATCTCAGAGACCTCCAGGACAATATGAAACGCTCCAACATTCGAATTATAGGTGTCCCAGAAGAAGAAGACAAAAAGAAAGATCATGAGAAATTACTTGAGGAGATAATAGTTGAAAACTTCCCTAATATGGGGAAGGAAATAATCGCCCAAGTCCAAGAAACCCAGAGAGTTCCAAATAGGATAAACCCAAGACGAAACACCCCAAGACACATATTAATCAAATTAACAAAGACCAAACACAAAGAACAAATATTAAAAGCAGCAAGGGAAAAACAACAAATAACACACAAGGGGATTCCCATAAGGATAACAGCTGATCTCTCCACAGAAACTCTTCAGGCCAGGAGGGAATGGCAAGACATACTTAAAGTGATGAAAGAAAATAACCTACAGCCCAGATTACTGTACCCAGCAAGGATCTCATTCAAATATGAAGGGGAAATCAAAAGCTTTACAGACAAGCAAAAGCTGAGAGAATTCAGCACCACAAAACCAGCTCTCCAACAAATGCTAAAGGATATTCTCCAGACAGGAAACACCAAAAAAGGGAGTATAAACCCAAACCCAAAACAGTAAAGTAAATGGCAACGGGATTATACTTATCAGTAATTACCTTAAATGTAAATGGATTGAATGCCCCAACCAAAAGGCAAAGACTGGCTGAATGGATACAAAAACAAGATCCCTATATATGCTGCCTACAAGAGACCCACCTCAAAACAAGAGACACATACAGACTGAAAGTGAAGGGCTGGAAAAAGATATTCCATGCAAATGGAGACCAAAAGAAAGCAGGAGTAGCGATACTCATATCCGACAAAATAGACTTTAAAACAAAAGCTGTGAAAAGAGACAAAGAAGGCCACTACATAATGATCAAAGGATCAATCCAAGAAGAAGATATAACAATTATAAATATATATGCACCCAACATAGGAGCACCTCAATATGTAAGACAAATGCTAACAAGTTTGAAAGGGGAAATCAACAATAACACAATAATAGTGGGAGACTTTAATACCCCACTCACACCTATGGACAGATCAACTAAACAGAAAATTAACAAAGAAACGCAAACTTTAAAGGATACAATAGACCAGTTAGACCTAATTGATATCTATAGGACATTTCACCCCAAAACAATGAATTTCACCTTTTTCTCAAGTGCACACGGAACCTTCTCCAGGATAGATCACATCCTGGGCCATAAATCTCATCTTGATAAATTCAAAAAAATCGAAATCATTCCAAGCAACTTTTCTGATCACAATGCATTAAGATTAGATCTCAATTACAGGAGAAAAACTATCAAAAATTCCAACATATGGAGGCTGAACAACACGCTTCTGAATAACCAACAAATCACAGAAGAAATCAAAAAAGAAATCAAAATTTGCATAGAAACAAATGAAAATGAAAACACAACAATCCAAAACCTGTGGGACACCATAAAAGCAGTGCTAAGGGGAAAGTTCATAGCAATACAGGCAGTCCTCAAGAAACAAAAAAAAAGTCAAATAAATAACCTAACTCTACACCTAAAGCAACTAGAAAAGGAAGAATTGGAGAACCCCAGAGTTAGTAGAAGGAAAGAAATCATAAAAATTAGGGCAGAAATAAATGCAAAAGAAACGAAAGAGACCATAGCAAAAATTAACAAAGCCAAAAGCTGGTTCTTTGAAAGGATAGATAAAATTGACAAACCACTAGCCAGACTTATCAAGAAACAAAGAGAGAAAAATCAAATCAATAAAATTAGAAATGAAAATAAAGAGATCACAACAGACAACACAGAAATACAAAGGATCATAAGAGACTACTATCAGCAATTATATGCCAATAAATTGGACAACGTGGAAGAAATGGACAAATTCTTAGACAAGTACAACTTTCCAAAACTGAATCAGGAAGAAAAAAAACATTGTTAACTTTTCATTGACTTTTTCTTACCAGATTTTAGCTCATTTTTCTTTACTGATGTATACCCCTTGCATAGCATTGTACACAAAACATAGAATGTACTCAATAAAAGTGTTAAATAAAAAAAAAAAAGATTATCTTCTTAATTCTCTAATTAAAAGATTCTCTATTTTTTTTAGAGATCTATATCTATAAAAAAAAGATTCCTTAGTTAAGATTATCTTCAATCCTTTTCAATCTTTCTAATCCTTTCCATTCAATGTATCTTTCTTATGTACTTAGATCCTTCAAGTCACGGTTGCTCATTTTTAATCTTTTTTTTAAACTTAAAAATACACACGAAATAAATAAATATGAAAACACACAAAGCCAAAAAAAAAAAAACCCACCTCTTCTATATTTTAACCCTAAGGCTGAAGCAGCTGAAAATTAAACTCAAAATTTGAAATTTAGGGTCTCTGAGTACTCTGTCAGTTAAAGTCACCATTCATGTTAGTAAAAGTTAGAACACAGAGTTGGGAAAAATCAAGACATGAATTGGCAGGGGACACTTGAGAGGGCCCAGAGAACCCCACCAGGAACTCATCTAGGGACTAACAGTAACAACAAACGTTTGCTTAAAAGATGGGCAGAGGGACTAAACAGACGTTTCTTCAAAGAACACTTTTCACTGCGTCTGAATCACATCAGCAAAGAGAACACAGCTTCTGTTTTAAAGACACCAGTGATAAATTTATGGCTAAAGGAATGTATCACTCAGCTTCTCGCTTGCAGACAGCCTCAGGTTAGATTACTGGGACCTTAGGAAACATGACTGGTATAGAATTTGTTCCAATTTTTATGTGTTCATGTTCAAGCTAGTGTGTAATAATCCCTTGATGACTTAAATAATGCAGGCTTCTAAGCTGGATGTAGCTGAAACGAGCTTGCTCCGCGACTAACTTCTCCATCCATGGGTGTTATCCGGTGGGTGAGCGACAAAGGCCTTCCTTTGTATTCCTGCTTCCTCTTCTCCAGTTCCTCTTTCCTGTTATTTTGTTCTCCTATAGCCAACTTCTTTTACGGGCAGGAAAGAATCTCTATGCAGGGCTTAACCCAACAAAGCGTGGCAGCGGCGGCGCTGGCAGAAAATCAAGGGGAAGTTTGTAAAAAAGAACCGCCTGGATTAACTGTTCTGTCCTTTCCTCCCTGACCGCACTTGCTCGCACAGAGGCGGACGATCCTGCTGACCTGCACGCCTCGGCCACTCCCGGCCGATTTCCTTCTTGGATAAGCCGAGCGGTGCCTCTATCCTCAGGCTGGCTTCGCTTTAGAACCGGAAGAGGAGAGGCATATGCCCTTTAAATCTACTTGTAGTCACATTTCCTGAAACTGTTGCTCTGACGTTTAATGAATGTGATAACATTTGTATACCTGGATTGAGCCTTTTGCTTCAGGAAGACATTGGCCAACACATGAGTACTCAAAATATGCCGACTGAAAATTAACTTTAAATTCCAAAGTTTCTGAGACATGTAGTGGTACTTTTTAAGAATTCCCTTCAGAACTTTAAGCATATTCTTAACAAACATCAGTGGTGATAGATCTTAATCCACTAATCTTGGATTCGGTCATCGCCAATAATCATTCGGAGTCAACTCTGAATGTATAATGCAGAAGGCAAGCAACGCCAAATTTTTATTTTATTTTTTAAAATAAATTTTTAATAGTTTCTTGGCTGCAGAGTGAGGCATGCAGGATCTTCTTTCCACAACAGGGAGCCCATGTCCCCTGAAGTGGAAAACCACTGCACCACCAGGGAAGTCCCCAAACTTTTATTTTAAAAATCTTTTTTCTCAGATGCAGCTATGATGGCAGCCCACTCCAGTCCTCTTGCCTGGAAAACCCCATGGACGGAGGAGCCTGGTAGGCTGCAGTCCAAGGGGTGGCTCAGAGTCGGACACGAGTGAAGCGACTTAGCATCAGCAGCACAAGTGACTAGATTTTGGTTTGTGGTGGATAAACTCACTTTACACAGAAGGATTACCATCGTAAAGACTATTGAACATTACTGTACCATGCTCTGCTGCGGTGTCTGTTTATAAATTTTTTGAAAATTTCTTTCCCTTACTGGCCCCTTTTGTCGATACTGTGTAGAAAATACAATATTTTATTAGTATTTTATTATCCGTAGTAGCATTTACTTAGGAATATTGTCTTTTACCCAGTAGTGCTAATTCCAAATCAAATTACATACATTTCAAGTGACATGCCACTGAACATGAGAATAGTGGGATGCTGAAGATGTAAACATAAATTTTAAAATTCTTGTATTTTAGTCAAAGTATACAGAGAGAGTCATCTTTAAATAACGTAAAAGGAAAATGACCCAAATTACCTTTCTGGTAAAGTTTACTTTTAAAAAACCTGTTCAATGCTTTTATTCTATACTTCAGTCATGTCTGGCTGTCTGTGAACCTATGGACTGTAGCCCGCCAGGCTCCTCTGTCCGTGGGATTCTCCAGGCAAGAATATTGGAATAGGTTACCATGCCCGTCTCCAGAGGCTCTTCTCGATCCAGTGATCGAACCCACATCTCTTACGTCTCCTGTACTGGCAGGCAGGTTCTTTGCCCCAGCTCCACCCAGGAAGCCCTTTATTCTGTACAGTATCTGTGATATCTTTTTTAAAAACAATAAAATAGGTATTTTCATTAAAGTCGTTTAACAAGGAGAGTGCTCATCTTCATGGAGGTAAATGGTCTCACTCAAGATCACACAGCGTAAGTGTTAAAGCTAAGCTAAGAACCTAGATTCTCTGACTCGAAACCCTATGTTTTACAGGGCAGTTTACACGGGAACACCTTCCAGGAGGAACAGGGAGTGTAAATGCAGGGCGTGAGACAGGATTCGGCCCTGCCTGTGCCCCTAAATATTAATGGCTCTGTGATTGAAGGCCAGTTCCTTTCACCTCTTTGGCATTTAGTGCGGTCATTTGTTAAATGCGGGTGTTTTTCCTCCCCTGAATTATAGGCTAACATCAGAAACTCCGTAAAGAAGTACCATCAACCTTATTTAACAGGGCAGAGTGGGGAGAGTGTCACAAATATTACGAAGAAGTCAGTCACCCCTACCAAAGCCCACTTCATGTCATAACCACTGAGGATTAACCTGGGGCTTCCCTGGTGGCTCAGTGATAAAGAGTCTATTGCCAAGGCCGGAGACTCAGGAGATACAGTAGACGGGGGCTCAATCCCTGGGTCAGGAAGATCCCCTGCAGGAGGACATGGCAACCCAGTCCAGTCCGCTTGCCTGGAGAATCCCATGGACAGAGGCGCCGGGGGGGCGGGGGGCTACAGTCCACGGGGTCGCACAGAGTCGGACAGGACTGAGCGCGTGCCCGGACGTTGCACTGGGCGTTGACTCTACTCGCTTTATTTCCACCTGACTTTGGGGAAAGGGAAACGAGCACACAGACACCGAGTCTGCTTCACTTTTTGTGTTTGTGGTCTCTCTCCTAGCTGTTTGGTAGAGCCTGATCGGTGTTAATAGGCTACATTTGCTCAGAGGAAAGTTTTATCCATTAAAAGTCACTAGAGAATGTTCTTTAGTTTGAGATGATAAGTGCTCCTCGGAGACCTCTTTACTGGCCTACTTTATACGGATCTTCTCTGCAGAGAGCCTCGTTCTCTGCCAGAGCTCTCCCCCTCACTTAACTCAAAATGTCCAAAAGCGAACTCGTCATCTTTGCTTCCAGAAGGCAGCCCCCCGAGACTCCTGTTTCCAGGGGTCCCTCCCTCTGCTGGGTGCCAGGCTCAGGGAGCTTTGCACCTTGTGGCTTTCTGCGTTCACCAGTTGCTTTTGTCTTCCCAATTTAACCCTGGGCTTTTCCAGTCCTGTCCATTTCTGTGGTTACTGCCCTATCTGCCTCTTCACGCTTTCACGCGTGTGTTTATTCTTTTTAAACATTGCGTGTGTTTCTGGCTGTGCTGGGTCTTAGCCGCTGGGCACGGGCCGTCTCTAGTCGCAGGGTTGAGGAAAACTCCTCCTTGTGGAGCCGGGCTTCTCGGCGCAGTGGCTTCTCTCGTTGCAGAGACGGGCTCTAGAGCTTTTGGGCTTCAGTAGTATTTGTGGTGCACGGGCCTAGTGCACCAGGGATCGAACCCATGTCCTCCGCATTGGCAGGCAGATTCTTAACCCCTGGACCACCCGGGAAGTCCCATCTATTTACTTTTAATCTGTGTGTGACTTTAAAGTGGGTTTCTTCTGGACAACATACAGTTTGATCCACCTTGATAATCTGTGTTTTTATGGTGTGTTAGACCACTGATGTGGGCCTGTGATTTTGAGGAAGTCTTGGCAAGTCTCAATAGCAAACAGACCTCTTTGGATACATTAATTTTAACGGTAGGTGAGATAAGGCAAATAAATGCCAAGGGTATAACAGGCGCTCGATAAACATTAGGCATCCTTGTTAGGATTATCGTTCCTACTTGTCGGCTCCAAAATTCACCCCTGTGCGCCTTCATGCTGCGTTAGTGGGACTGAGACCCTGCTGTTTGTTAGGCTGTCTTTTTTCACTTGTAGGGTGTCACGTCCAACATTCTGTTTCAAGTCACATCGAAGGAAGCCTTCGTTTTACTGACTATCACAGGGCATCTTTCCATATAAAATGAACTGATTTATAGTCATTGCTCACAGCTGTTTCTTTCTTTCTTTTTTTTGAAGCAAAGTCCATTTTCCTTAGTTGATTGCGAAGAACAGTGATTAATTCGGCTCACCAGCCTGCAGCGGCAAACTGCTCAACAGGGCCTCATTGTGCGGAGCCCACTGGTCCCTTAAACATACATTTCTGAGCTTGTCAGGATTTCCTGCGCCTGGCCTGGAGTTCCAGAGGTCACCTAATCCACCCTCCTCCTGTCTCCTTCCTTATTTTTAAAGACCTCTCAGTGAAAATAGAGCCTGCTTTTCCCTGGCATTGGGCCAGGGGGCGAGGGGAATTTGGCGGCATCTGTTTCAGGATTCTGTGGACAGGAGAGGGGGCGCCCTCCTCCCCAGGTGACTTGCCAGCACCCGGGAGGGCAGTCTGACGCTGCAGTTGCTGGGGATGTGTAAGGGGCAAAGGCAGGCCTGGCTCTCTCCTCCCTGCCTGCGTCCAGAGAGGGAGGAGGTTTGCGGCGATGAGACCCAGAGGAGGCATCAGGGCAGCGGGCAAACACGCTGTGCTCCTCCTCCCGCGACTCCTCTGCGAGGGAGACCCCGTGCTGGACCCAGGCGAGGGGCAGACCCAGGGGCGTGCGGAGGAGGGCGGGGAGAGAGCTGCCAGGGAGGCGCGCGCCAGCTGGTAGGCCCGGGCCTCGGTAGTCGGCCGACCTGGAGGCGCCTTCTCTCTAGCGGCTGCGGCCCAGCTTGGTGGACCGGACCTTGCGGACGTGCTCGGCGCTGTCCTGACTTCCCTCTTTGCTCTGCAGAGTGACCTTGGACCGGAGCATCTGTGCTGGTCTGCAGAGCAGTCACAGCCCCGCCGGCCGTGGACTTAGGCCCCAGGCCCCACCCTGACAGCTCCTGCCTTCCAGCACCTGCAGTCCAGCCAGGGAGGAAAAGTGGGCCCAGGCGACCGGTCTCGGCCTCCGGGCCAGACAAGACGCAGGAAGCGACGTCCTTCCTGTCCGTCACTGCCTCGCTCCTTCTCCTGACCCGAGTTGCGCTTATTCTTTTTGTCAAGCTCTTATGTGTGTCTTAAAGCTCATATATCTTCACGTTTTACTGTTTTTATAAGTTAACAACAATTTCACCTCTTCCTTTCCCCGGTTCTCTGTCCCATCCATCAGCAGTTCTGAATCCCTACTGCGTCCATTTCTGCTAGCTAGTTATTATTCGCGAAACCACATGCTCCCGGCGGTAAAGTGGAACACAGTCATTTTATTCTCTTCAACGTGAGCACAAGTTACCCCAGCCGTGTTTCCTAGCTCGGTAATATCTCTTGGTTTCAGAGTTTCTACGGAACTCTCCCATATCTATTTTAAGGAGGCATTCTTTGGACCCCTAATTTGCAGACGTGGAAGCAATGGCTCCGGAGACTCTGCAGCGAGTCTGTGGCAGGGCCAGGCTGGGAGCCAGGGCCTCTGACTCTGCGTTTCCTGCTCACATGTCATCAACACACTGGGAAGGAGGGAGGAGCCTGCTGTCCTGTGGAAACATGCAAAACTCATGTGGGCTAAACGTGGGTGTTCCAAACAGCTGCCACCTCTGCAAAAATGACTGAGATGCTGGCTTTTCAGCTGCCAGTAGCCTGAGGTGGTGGGAAGATGCCATCTGAGCGAGGCAGCTGGACTCTGGGAAGTCGGGTCTGTATCTGCATGACACCAGGGCACAGCAGAGGGTCGGGTTTCCAGGACAGTTGGCAAGAATGTCTCTGTTTCTCTGTGTTTCCCAGAGAAGCACACTGCTGCAAAGGCAGAAATCGTTGGTTTTTCTCCAGCTGCTTAGCTATTAAGAAGCAAGAAGCGCTGTTATCTTGCAGGGCGCTCCTCAGAGAAAACAGTGGGGCCCTTCCTGGACACAGATAAGAGCGCTGGGCAGCTATACCTGCCCGACGTCATGGGCTCTCTTATGCTGGTCCATCTGGGGCATCGCTGCCTGGAGAGGCCGCAGGCTGCAAACCAGAGATGGCCTCGCAGGCGCGGAGGCCGCGGTTTGAGCCAGGAACATGTGACAGGCTGAGTGAGGCCAGAGGGCTGGCCACGTGTGGAGCAAGGCGTCCCCTCCCTGTGACTGTTCCATGTGACGTGTGCTGGGAATCAGCAATCTCACACAGCTTGCCCTCGGTTTGTAACAACACTGAAAAGACAAAGTCTGATGTGTCTGGAAGCAGTTTTCAAAGACTGCGGGATGTGGCAGTTGTCAGAGACTGCTGCCGGGTTATTATTTACAGGACTATTCACTGGATAAGTATCCCATGAGGCTCAGGCCCAGGCCCGATACTACACAGAAAACCCCCTCCCAAGGTTGGAATTGAACCTGGAATCATTTGCTTGATGGGCTTTTCCTTTCCCTGGAAACAGGAAATAGAGTCTCAGCTTTCTCCCCAAGCCTCAGGCCACAGGGCTGGTACAGGAAACACCAGAAAACAAAGACACACGCGTGAACCTGAGCACCGCAGACACAGCTCTGCTTTCAGCCTCGCGGGGTCCCTGGGTCCCCACACCTTTCCCTGGACTGGTCCCAGTGTAACTCTCCACGTCTCAGGGTCGCTTCCTGTCTGCACACAGGCTGCCTGTGAGTGGGAGAAAGAGTTCACAGAAGTGGGTGTAGATTTCTGCGGGGCCAGGTAGGCGCTGTGTTTGCAACATGCCTGTGCTCTCACAAACCAGCCCAGAGAGGCAGGGACCTAGGAGGGTCGGATCGATTCTTGCAGCCATGCTGTCAGCTTACAAAGCTGCAGCCTGCTCCCCTGACAGCCTGGAATGTCTGCCTTGTGCCTGCAGGGAGCACAGGGTCCCAGGTGAAGTCACAGCACAGCTGTATCACCCGCTTCCATAGGGTGGTCGGCAGCCTGAAAGGCCTTCTTGAGCCATGTGCCTGGGCAGGACCCCACTGACTGCTGAACCTGCCAGCCAGAGATTCGTGGCACAGGGCAGGGTGGATGCCCCTGGGGCACCCACGGCAGCTGCACCTTCACCAGCCCTTGCCTAGGGGAGCCCGGAGGCAAGGGGGAAAGCTACCAGTTGTCTCTGGAAATGGCCAGCCTGGCTTCAGACTTCCTTTTGAGTGCTTGCTAAAATAGCATCTTAGAAGTGTGTTAAGGACGCGGCCATCTTCGCTGTGGTTTACAGGGGCATGAATGCTGCTCTAAAAGAAGCCCAGTTGGGAATCCGAATCGTCATCCTCTCCAGAGACCTGGTTGCCAGCGGCTCCAACAGGTCCCGTTATTTCAGTCACCTCACTGTTTTCCTCACTGCCTCCCTCCCTTCATGAGTTCATTCCCCTGTGAGAGGAATAGCCAAAAGCCTCAGCTGTTTTCAGAATACTTAAAATGATCTGTTCTATGTTGGGACATAGCCCATTATAAGAATGTGGTTAGTGTCAGGTGTAGAGCGGAGTGATTCAGTTCTGCAGTTATATGTATATGTACACAATGCTTATAACATTTTCGTTTATTTATTTTTACTGTAGGATGATTGTTCTACAATGTCGTGATGGTTCTGTCTCCATCAAGATGAGTCAGCCACTGGCTGTGTTCCCTCCTTCCTGACCACCCCCTCCCACCGCCCTCCCCAGCCCACCCTTCCAGCCTGTCACCGGGCACCAGCTTTGGGTTCCCTGCATCGTACATCAGGCCCCTACTGGCTGGCTGTTTTATGGTAGTGTGTATGTTGGAATGCGACTCTCTCAAACCACCCCACCCTCTCCTCCCACTGTGTCCAAAATCAGTTCCTTATGTCTGTATCTCCTTTGCAGCCCTGCACATAGGATCGTTGGTACTCTCTTTCCAGATACCATATACGTGCGTTAATATATGACAATTGTCTTTCTCTTTCTGACTTCAGTCTGTATATAATAGACTCTAGGTTCATCCACATCATTAGAGCTGACTTAAATTTGTTCCTTTTTATAGCCGAGTAATATTCCTTTGTGTATGTGTACCAGAACTCCCTTATCCCTTCATCTGCTGATATGTGCAGAATACTTTTGATTGACTTTTTCAAAGAGTACATCTTTTAGTTGAGCAAAATGTTGACAGAGAAGTGCACATGCTCTGAGGACTCAGCTCTGAGACGGGCCACGGAAGGAACCCATTAACGTAGCCAGGCGCCCAGGTGCGGAAACGACAGCCGCGGTGCCCTGGCAGCCCCGCAGGAGCCCCTTCCACCCCCGTCTGCCCACAGGGGACCCTCTGCTGGCCTCCGTCGCGGGGAGTCGACCTTGCTTACTTTGAACTTTGCCTCAGTGGACTCGTGCCACAGTGTGTCTCTGAGACGCACCCATGCTGTTGAGTGTGAAATTGCTCAAGAGTCCTTGAACTTGTGGTTTGCTCTGAAAAAACACTTAAGGAATAGCAAGTAGGAGAAAGTGACTTAGGACACAGATGGGGGCCTTCAGAGACCCTGGCCTTCTGAGTGACTGAGCTGCAGGTGGAAGGTGAGTTAAGACGCCCGGCCCCCAATCCCCTGCTCCACTCTGAGACGTTGCTCCCAGCTTCCTCTCTCTCCATCCCTGATTGACGATCAGAATGAGGTCAGTTTGTATGCTGCTTGTTTGCCTTCTGGAAACACTTCTCACATGAGACTGGGCCAGTGAAGGAGACACAGGAGGCGTGGGTTTGATCCCTGGGTTGGGAGGAAGCCCTGGAGGAGGGAGTGACAGCCCACCCCAGTGCTCATGCCTGGAGAATCCCGTGGACAGAGGAGCCTGGTGAGCCCATGGGGTGGCAGAGGCAGACACAACTGAGCACACAGGTCACACTGGAACTGAGGGATGGTCCTGCGGGAGGCACACTGTGCTGTCCCTTCACCCGGGCAGACCAGGATGCACTCTGCTGGGGGGGCAGCGATCGGAGAAGGGTGAAGCTGGGGACGGTCTTGAGCCATGACGGGCTTTACAGCTGCAGCGGGATGGTGTGCTGGGCTGAGGTGGAGGACAGACCACTGTGGAGGCCCTGCTCTGATGCCCCAGGTGAGGGGAGACAGCTTGAGTCGCAATAACGGCACACTGGAAGAAAAAATAAAGAGCAAAAAGATATATGTATATTTCAAAGATACAAAAAGATGGTAGCTGCTTATCGGTGTATGTAAGCTGCAGTACCAAGTGCAGAATCGCGCAGCTGTGAACTTGTGGACACATGTGGGTGGACGGGATCTCAGGCCTGAGCTTTAGCTTTATCTGCCATCCTCTGTCTATTTAAAAGAGAAAGAAAAAAGTGAAAGTGTTAGTTACTCAGTTTTGTCCGACTGTTTGTGACCCCAGGGACTGTAGCCCGCCAGGTTCCTCTGTCCACGGAATTCTCCAGGCAAGAATGTTGGAGTGGGTGGGTAGCCATTCCCTTCTCCAGAGATTGAACCCCAGTCTCTTGCGTCTCCTGCATGGTGGGCAGATTCTTTCCAAGAAAGCCCTTTCAAANACTGTAGCCCGCCAGGTTCCTCTGTCCACGGAATTCTCCAGGCAAGAATGTTGGAGTGGGTGGGTAGCCATTCCCTTCTCCAGAGATTGAACCCCAGTCTCTTGCGTCTCCTGCATGGTGGGCAGATTCTTTCCAAGAAAGCCCTTTCAAAAGAGAGGGATACAGTAATTTTATGTGTACAATTACATAGTCAAATGCTAGCAGATTTAATTTTAGTGGGGAGGGTATAGGTNGCAGCGGGATGGTGTGCTGGGCTGAGGTGGAGGACAGACCACTGTGGAGGCCCTGCTCTGATGCCCCAGGGGAGGGGAGACAGCTTGAGTCGCAATAACAGCGCACTGGAAGAAAAAATAAAGAGCAAAAAGATATATGTGTATTTCAAAGATACAAAAAGATGGTGGCTGCTTATCGGTGTATGTAAGCTGCAGTACCAAGTGCAGAATCGCGCAGCTGTGAACTTCTGGACACATGTGGGTGGACGGGATCTCAGGCCTGAGCTTTAGCTTTATCTGCCATCCTCTGTCTATTTAAAAGAGAAAGAAAAAAGTGAAAGTGTTAGTTACTCAGTTTTGTCNGCTGCTTATCGGTGTATGTAAGCTGCAGTACCAAGTGCAGAATCGCGCAGCTGTGAACTTCTGGACACATGTGGGTGGACGGGATCTCAGGCCTGAGCTTTAGCTTTATCTGCCATCCTCTGTCTATTTAAAAGAGAAAGAAAAAAGTGAAAGTGTTAGTTACTCAGTTTTGTCCGACTGTTTGTGACCCCAGGGAGTGTAGCCCGCCAGGTTCCTCTGTCCACGGAATTCTCCAGGCAAGAATATTGGAGTGGGTGGGTAGCCATTCCCTTCTCCAGAGATTGAACCCCAGTCTCTTGCGTCTGCTGCATGGTGGGCAGATTCTTTCCAAGAAAGCCCTTTCAAAAGAGAGGGATATAGTAATTTTATGTGTACAATTACATAGTCAAATGCTAGCAGATTTAATTTTAGTGGGGAGGGTATAGGTGTTATATTGTTTTGGAAACGTTGGAAAGGCTTCATAATTTTAACAATGAAAAACTGCAAAGAAATAAATGAACATGTTCCTAGAAATATATTACAACGCTCAGGTTGTTTTTGTCAGCATGGGAGAAGCTTATGTGTCTCCTCTTGGCTTTCCAAGCGCTGTGAGCGTAGTAGTATTTTTTTGTAATGCAACAAAATTATAGGTGATTTTTTTCGATTTCTTTAAAAAGTAACTTTATGGAAAAGAAAAATGAGTAGCAGACTAATGTATCAAGCTCTTTGTATCGACCTCTTAGCAAACAGAGCTCATTTGTCAGGTGTGATTACTAAAACCCAGTGGGCGGTATTAGCGGGTACAGGCCTCGTGTCATACAAAGGGCGCCGTGTTGCTAATTTTGACACCAATATTTCCGTAGGACTGAATTGATAGAATCTTTCTGAATGTGTTATTTATGGCACCAAATGAAAAAGATCTTGTTCACCAGCCAGACTCTAGGCTGAAAAGGGACAGACAAAACTGTATGCAGGCCCTTGTTACCCAATTTAAAATCAGCATCTCCATAGTAACCAAAATTAATTCAGCACAAATTTTGCTGAATTGGGACCTGGGCCTAGAGGAGGGGGGTGCATCCGATGGTCAGCTGCACAGAGGGGCCCAGTCCTCTTGCTGCGGGGTCACTGCACACTCTGAAATGGAAAAAAGCTCCTCACAGCCCCAGTTCATGAACACTGGGGAATCTAGCATCCTCCCCATATTTGCAGGGAGGTGGGGACGTTTCCGGATTCCTCCCAGCCAGCACCAGCTTCTTGTTCTGGAATCCTGTCCCTAGACTGTTCCTCTGGAACTCGCAGCCCCCCTCGTACCAAAGGCTCCCTCCCACTCCAGGTCTGAGAAGTCGGGGTGCACGAGGGGGTGATGGAGGCTGTGCTGTGTTCCTGCCCCACAAAACTTCNTGTGCTTCATACCACAATTAGAAAGTACATTTTTAAAAAAAGCTAAGGGGTCAGGCTAGCGCAGGGAATCAGGACTCCCCCCTCTGGCTCCACCTTGCATAGCTTCTGGATAACTTCCTGTCGCCGGGGGCCAGACTTGTGAACCCAGTGGAATCTCACTCCTGTCATTCAGTTACCTGCACACTCACAGGTCTCCCCTGCCGGCCCAGGCAGTAAAGAATGCGCCTGCCGAGAAGGAGACGCAGGTTCGATCCCTGGATCAGGAAGATCCCCTGGAGAAGGGAATGGCAACCCATTCCAGTAATCTTGCCCGGAGAATCCCACGGAGAGAGGAGCCTGGCAGGCTACGGGGTCGCAAAGAGTCAGACATGACTGAACAAGTAACAGTGAATAGCATGGTGAAGATAGAGGGATTTTATGGATGTAATTCAGGTCCCTAGACAGCTGAATCTGAGGCCATGGAAAGCAAGATTGCCCTGGGTGGGCCTGACCTAAGCAGGGGAGCCCTTTCACAGAGGACTTCCTAATAAGGGAGATTTGGAGCAGAGGCTGTCCTGTTGGCCGCGCAGAGCCCTGGAATCAGGGAGCGGCCTCCGTGGCAGGGAGGGGGCCTGCAGGGGCTTGAGAGCTGCACCCAGACGGTCCCAGGCCCTGACGGCCATCCGTACCGGAGAGCTCAGAGGGGACCCCAGATTCCAACCAGGGGAGGCCCGCAGCTGCCCTGCTCCTTGAACCTGGACTCCTGACCACGGGACCCGTGAGTCATCGTGTTTGTGTTGCAAATCCTGAATGTGTGGCAAGAGACGAGTGGAACCCTGTGGTCACTGGGTCGACTCCGTCTGGCCTCTGCTTGGGCTGGGTGTGGCCTCTCCCTGGATCCCATGGCCACAGCAGCTTCTCCACTGGGAGAGCGGCCCCAGATGCCCACCCTGGAGAAAGGGCGGGGATCGGAATGAAATCAGAAGTGTCAGCTGAGCTCATATAGTGTGTGTGTGTGTGTGTGTGAAAACACCCAGAATTAGACATAGAAATGGTTACAGGTGTCTGTATAGGTGAATGTGGCATGTTGTCACTAAGTCGTGTCTAACTCTTTGCGACCCCAGGGGCTGTAGCCCGCCAGGCTCCTCTGTCCACGGCATTCTCCAGGCAAGGATACTGGAGTGGGGTGCCATTTTCCACTCCAGGGGATCTTCCTGACCCAGGGATTGAACTCAAGTCTTTTGGGTCTCCTGCACTGGCAGGAGGATTCTTTACTGCTGTCCTACCCGGGCTCAATCACTAAGTCGTGTCTGACTCTTTGTGACCCCATGGACAATAGCCTGCCAGGCTCCTCTGTCCATGGGATTCTAGAGGCAAGGATACTGGAGTGGGTAGCCATTTCCTTCTCCAGGGGATCTTTCCAACCCAGGGATGGAGCCCACTTCTCCTGCTTGGCAGGCAGATTCTTTACCACTGAGCCACCAGGGAAGTGACTATGTAGATACCGGTATTTAATCAAATACATTGATTTGCGTGACGCAGTTTGATCGTTCCCTGCACACAGGGGTTGAAGATGAGTGCCATTTGATCAGAGCAGATGAGCCTGAGGAGTAAGTTACTTGCATTTTCTACTCAGGCACACACTCCAGGGGACGACGGCGGGACCTCACAGAGCATTGCCCTGCTCGGGGCTAGGATTTGGGTTTTGTGCCGTCCCGTGAGCCAGCACTGTGAGTCTCAGAGAGAGGAAGTCATCTGCGGAGGCCATTTTTCTAGCAGACAGCTCCTCTCGTGTGTAACAGTTTGGGTAAGTCTTCAAGGTTGGCCCGGAGTCACAGCCGGGCCCGTGAGGGAGGGAAGAAACCCGAAGAAGCATCGCTTCCTCTCGGAGCAGAGCCAGTGGGAACGATTTTGCAGTTTGTCACTCCGCTGGCTGAAACGTTCCAGGGAGATGGAATTTGCCCTGCTGCTCAGCTGGGATCAGGGTGGGCAAGGGTGCGAACCTGGTTCTTTTAGAAGGACAGCTTCAGCCCCTCATGACCTAAGACGCAGTCTGAACACATCAGGGCGTAGTGTAGCTCTTTCAGTCTCTGTTTGTAAAAGCCCAGAAATAGCTCCTTCCTTTTTCTCTACTCCTGTCCGGGTTTCCTTCTCAAACATCCTCCATCCCCTACATCAAAGTCACTCCCAAGATCTTCTGTGTCTTTTTCTCTAACTAGGAAAACGCCTCACTTTCCACTTTCCGTTCCTGCCTTTCACTTTAGAAGCTGTTGCTTTAATCTAGGAATATGGATTTAGCATAAATCTTGGAGAGAAACTGAGAAACAGCTTAGCTGTATAAGGATATAAAGCCTGGAGGATGCGCTCAGTACTTCAGGATTAAATAGAATCATGGATTCAGACAGAGAAACTCCTGGACCACGGGAACTCTAACACGCGGATGCGTAATGAGACCAAAATGTCTTTACTTACGTATCCGGCTGCACTTGGCTTCTGTGTATATCTGGCCTTTTCTGTCTCACCTTCATCTCATCTCTCTGTAAATTCTGTTGTATATATAACACCCACGTTTCCAACCAACTTGTGAGCAACCCTTACTTACATTTTATTTACTGCAGAATCACCAATAGAAGTACTGTAATATCAAAATCAGCTCACCAGCCATCTGTTGACGGTATTTCTAGATCTTCTCAGAAGTCATATCTTGTTACAAGTCTGACTCATGCAAACCAGATGTCCAACCGTATATCAAGATCATGGAATGTTACGCCACCACTAAAATGGCAACTATGTATTTTATTTTGAAACAGAGAGCTGTATAATATCTTACGGAAAAGTAATACATAAAGTGTATGTACACGTTGATTATAACCGTGAAATATTTATGTATCAGAGAAAGAGTAAGAGATAATATGCAGAAAGGGTGCCAGGCTCTTTCCAGGGCCTGAGTGGTCTTCTTATTCCTCTTTCTTTCCTTTTTGTTCTTTTCTCTCAAATAAATGCTCCATCATCTCTTGGTACAGAACTTTAGAACCAAACCAAAGAATAAGAATCTACAGTTCTTTGCTCCCTAGTTTCCAGTTTTCTCTCCTCTCATATAGTTTAAGGAAAATCACGTTAACAATTATAGAACTGGATAATTGAGTTTAGATATTCTAAAATCAGCAGACTGTTTTGCTAATGGAATGATATACATGTTTGTTGACTGCGGTAAAAAATGGAACGGTATACATTTGATGGCAATAGAAACAAAAGTGGAATAATAACATTTCTCTCGACAGTATGGAAAACGAAAGCTGACTAGCCCTTTCAAGCTCCCTGTGGCTAAAAAATGGAAATATATAGCCCTTAATTCATTGTCAAGTGGTAGCAGTATGTAAAACACACAACAGCAAAAACAATACGTCCAAGCTGCCTTGCCAACATCTCGGGACAAACAAACCAGCCCCAGAACCTCACACGAGAGCAACGGGGCTGACAGTGAGCAGGGGCCCCAGGTCCCCGTCTAGGCCCACACATTTGATGTCCCACCTGCAGGAGCAGGGCAGTCGCCTGGTTTAGGAACAGCATGTAGGTTTGGTCTGTAAACAGTTAGATAGTCATATCCTCCGTAACCTGTGGACATAGTTCAGACCCAGGTACTGACGGTTGTACCCATGAAACTAAAAGACGTTGCTCCTTGCAAGAAAAGCTGTGACTAACCTAGACAGCCGATTAAGAAGCAGAGACATTACTTTGCTGACGAAGTCATAGACAAAACTATCGTTCTTCCAGTAGTTATGTATGGAGGGATGTGCGAGTTGGACCATAAAGAAAGCTGAGCATAAAGAAAACTGACCCTTCTGAACTGTGGTGTTGGAGAAGACTCTTGAGAGCCCCTTGGACTGCAAGGAGACCCAACCAGTCCCTCCAAAAGGAGATCAGTCCTGAATATTCATTGGAAGGACTGATGCTGAAGCTGAAGCTCCAATATTTGGCCACCTGATGTGAAGAACTGACTCACTGGAAAAGACCCTGATGCTGGGAAAAGATGGTTAAATGGCATTCCTGACTCGATGAACGTGAGTCTGAGAAAACTCCGGGAGCTAGTAGTGTACAGGGAGGTCTGGCGTGCTACAGCCCACGGGGTCGCAAAGGGTCAGGGAAAGAAAAAGGCTGTGACGTCTGCTCCACATGCAGCCGGCTCTCAGACCTCAGGAACAATTGCTGAACGAACCAGCTAGGCAAGTCGCCGCCAGACCTGGTGGCTTTGACAACGTAATCATTATCTGTTATATTTCTTGGCTTCTGTGTGTCAGAACTTTGGGAGTGGTCCACCTGGATGGTTCTGGCTCTTGTGGAGTTAGCTATAAATTTTTGGCCAGCTCCCCCCGCCTTCTGGTGGCTTGGTCCCTCTCCAAGTGGCTCCCCCCAGGGGATGGCAAGATGGAATCAGCTGTCAGCTGGGGGTCTCAGCTCCTCCCCACGTGTTCCTGTCTGCAGCGCTCTCGCAATATCCGGTGACCTGTTGTCCCCAGAGCTAGCAAGTCGACTCCAGGTCAGAGGTCTTCAACTTGGGTCAGTTGAGCAGTGCCTAGAGACACTTCTGATTTTTACAGCCAAGCAGGACATGCTGCTGCCGTCTAATGGGCAGAGGCCAGGCATACTACTAACCGCCTTACAGTGCACAGAGCAGCCCCACAGTAAAGAGTTCGCTGGCCCAAAATGGCCACAGTGCCGCTGTTGCAAAATCTGGGTTGTAGCTGGAAGCTTCAGTCTTTCACGGCCTGGCCTGGAAAGTCGCACACTGGCTTCATATATTATGAAGCACACATTATGCTTCGGCATACTGTATGGGTCACGCAGGACCAGCCCTGATCTCTTGTGGGAGGGACTTCACGAGGATGTGGTTACTGGGAGGCAAGGACACTGACGGTTATCCTGGAGGTTCGTTAACCCAGCATTAAGCCTTGAGAGTGGTCATCTTGCCACCAGTAGGACTGGGAGTGACTTTTCCCCCCACAGAGCCCTTGTTTGCAGTAGAATCGCCTGGAGGTCAACTGAGCTGAACGTCCTGGGTGGGGGTCAGCAGGGCTTCACGGCTGCGAGGCGCTCTCAGGACTCACGGTCACCGGGTCTGAGTCTAAGAACCACCAGCTCATTCTTCAAGGCTGGCCTCACAGGTGAGAGGCCTCCTCCCCAGAACTCTGTGGGTGCTGTTTTCAAAGGCTGAACTGAGTCTGACTTGTAGCAGAAATTCCTCTGCTGTGAAATCACATACAACAAGAAGGAAAAAGACAGACTGCAAACACACATTTTTTTGTCCTGAGCAACATTTTTAAACTTTGATCTCACTTCCTTTTTCTTTTTTCAACAGCTGCTTACAATAGAAATTGAGATTAGTCGTGGCGTATTTAGACTTTCAGTGTGAATGAGGAGATTTGAATCTCCGCTCAGAAGCACAGTTCAAAATGATCCATCTTATCCACGAACTCTTTGGCAAGGAGGCTGAAATGACTGTGTGAAGACAAAGTGGATTTGGAAGTTCAAAGTGTTTATCTTGAACTGAATCACCTTATAGCCTACAGACTTAATCCATGGTCTTGTGTGGGTGATACAGTTAGGAACGTGCTGTCTTGAAAATCCTAACTTCCTTAAGAAGACAAGACTAAACTAACATGTCATACCAGAACCCCCTAATCTGCTGGTTAAATGTTTGCATTTCTGAAATCCGAGGTGTGGACTGGTGGCTGGTGGAACCCCCGGGTGTAGCTGTGCCAGAGACTCAGAGGAGATGACAAAGGCTGGCCAGTGTTGTGAGGAAAGTGCGGGCTCCCGGGTTCACTGTTCCCAGGGAGGAATTCCTGGGAACCCCGACAGGACACAGGGTCAGCCACTCCAAGCCCCAGACGGGGTCCTGTGTGCAGGGTCTCAGGGTCCCTGCTCCCCCTGCAAACAGTCTGTCTCAGCCCATCCCCGTCAGGCACTCAGACCCCAGCGCTGACCCCACCGCCCAATCCCCCGGTGACAGGAGAGAGGACAAGTCTCCCCTGAGCAGCCCATCAGGGCAGAATGTCCTTTCTGGGGAAGATACTGCTTTGCACTGGCTTTCCAAGGCAGCCCTGGGCCCCTGGTTCCTAGGCAGCCATGGAGACATGGGAGGAATTGATCCATGTCCCGTTATCTCACCAGATAAAATCCTGGAAACAACCCACCGATTGCCTCATTGAGCACACTTGCTCAAAGCCACACGAATGTCCCGTGAGTAGGGCATGCTGCTCTGACGGCAGCCTGACGTGGTGCAAAGGACCTTAGAAGGAATGACTTTTACTCAAAGGCGGCCTCGTGTTGGAGGGGCAGGTTTAGAACTGGCATCTAGGATTTCGAGGCAGTAAAAGTGGCTGGAGTGATGAGGAGGAGGAGGGATGTTAAAAATGAGAAATTTGCAGCTCACTACGTCACCACCAGGGAGGAAAGAGGGACGCTGTTTCTGAGCAGGGAAGGGTTCCGTCTTTGGCAGACGGACTGGGACCAAGGTTTGGCCCGCGTTCTAATGGGCTCTTGGAAAAAGTGAAGGAGGAGTAGTAGGTCTGGGTGGGGATGGGTTTTAATCCTCTTAAAAAAACAAATAATGTTGCAGGTGCACGAGGAAGCTGGGTGGGGTGCAGAGGTAGTGTCATCACTTTTAAAAAGTTTCCTCCCTCCTACTTCCCACCCCCAAACTGAAATGATATCAGCTGAGTGCAAAAGGCTTCCCATTTCAGAGCTATGAGGGAGGCAGAAACTCTGGAAGCTATGAGCTTCCAGAAACTCTGTTTGCGAGTTGGGGAAAGAGGTGCCTCTCAGGTAGGCGCCACGACAAGTCACGTCCTAATGATTCGAGGATGAGATGGTCGGATGGCATCGCCGACTCAATGGACATGAGTCTGAGTAAGCTCTGGGAGTTGGTGATGGACAGGGTAGCCTGGCGTGCTGCC
>SJYA01002745.1:347607-361838 GCA_006410615.1 Neotragus moschatus | reverse complement strand
GATCTCTGCGGCGATCCAAGCGTTGGCTCTGGCTGTTGGGGCGGTGAGGCCATCCGGACTCCAGGAAGCTGGCCTTCTCGGGAGAGTCAGGGGGTTCGGGACAGAGGCGAGACCAGTGGAGTAGGGGCAGGTGTGGGGCTCAGAGCATCCTGGAGACAAGCCACTGCCTGAAACCCCACATTTGGCCGTTCCTGGGGGGAGACCTCTCGGAGGGGACAGCCTTCCCCCTGCCGTCCCCGCCCACGTTATTTCCATCTGGAGGGGCGGCGTCTGCGCTATGGAGCCATTAGCATCACCAGAGGAGACAGTGGCCATCCCTCCCTGGGGCTTCCTGTGGTGGAAGCCTCCGAAACAGTGGCTTAGGCCTCCTGACAGCATCAGGCTTGAATTCCACCCGGAAAGGCTGGGGGCCGGCTGACGTCCGGGCACCCACACTAGTTGCTGTGCTTGCAATATCCCGGAGCAAATATCGTCTTCATCCAAGTCAGTTAAACCAACAGTTCTGTGGTCCAAGCAGCCTGGGGAGACAGGAATCGTAGAGACTTGACCCCTGGGTGCAAGGACTTGAACACGCAGAGATGGGGAAAAAGCTTCACACAATGCACATGGCAAGTGCAAAGTGCCGTGGACGACAAAGTGGGACGACTTCCACCTGGGTGGGGGTCTCGCAGAGAGGGGGCTGTGGGATCAGATGACTCGGCCCAGGAGGGTCTCTGCCTCTGAGAAGAGGCCTCTTTGCTGGAGCACTGAACAGGCGGACAGAGCAGGCTGGACGCACAGGGGAAGGGGGAGCTGGACTGTCCCTGGAGGTCTGGGATGGAGGGAAGTTCTCCCGGGTCTGGTGTGGTGATCCCCACCTCCACGATCTTCTGCTCCAGGTGCTAAGTGAAACAGTCTGGAAAGCAAACCATGAGACTAGCAGCGATGCCTCAATGTCCTGGAAGAATGTGGTTCCCATCTGCCAAACTTCAGTCACATGGGAGGGTAAAATGAATACGTTTTAGATGCTCAGGCTCTAAGAACAAGTCCTTCTCAGAAACCCTTGATCGTAAAGCCAAGGAGGATGTGCTCCATCAAAAAGAGGAAGCAGATGAGAAAGAGGAAGACCCACGACAGGAACCAGGGGTGGGACCCGTGAGGCAGGTGGAGGGGTCCCCAGGGTGTCAGCTCCGCCCCGCAGGGAGACGCCAACGCCAACCCCAACGGGGGCAGGTCAGACGGCTGCAGGATGTGTGGGGTTGTTAGAATGCTGCTAAATATTGTGGGTGGGTGCTCTGGTTTCTGGTGCAGGCATGCAAGGAGCTTAGAAGTCAGCACTCCACAGTAACAACACGTAAAAGGTGAGCAAACCGAAAAATCAAGTTATTCTTAGAACTGCCAGAGAAGCAAGGTCATAGGTCAAAGTGCTGCCCCCAAACTGGAGAGACAGCTGCGTGAAGCGCATCACCACATACAGCGCAAAGCGGTGTCGGAACGGACACTTAAAAGTCTGATTGTTGAATGACTTCAGCTCAGCGCAGACAACCCTGAGACACAAATCCTAGGACACTCGGTCTGACGTCTGCACGCGAGGCTGAGAGCCACCGCCCTAGAGGGCCAGGGTTCCGGTGCAAACTCTCGTCTGTGGGTTGAGGCAGGAACTCTGAGAAAAGCAGTGTCCCTCCCGCACTTGGAGCTGGGATGGGGAGTGAGGCAGCTGCTTTGGGCGTTAAGGTATGGGCTGGGGACACCCGGAAATCCAGCATCGGGATAAATGATGCAGTGTTTTAAGAATAACACAAGGAGCTTCACGATGAGCAGAACATTAAAATCTGAAACAAAGACGGGACCTGTGGCCAGGCTGTGAAGAGCTATATGGGACTTACAGCAGAAGTAAAAGTGGTCACACACACCAGGTTTCCCGTCCCCTGACCCCAGGGGCTCAGGGAGCCCGCTGAGGGGCAGGGGGCTGTTCCCCCAGTGCATGATCGGGCGGCTGGCTCCCCTGATGCTGGGAAAGCGATGGGCAGGTCCGCCCTCACCCTCAGAAGGTTCTGAAATGGGTCACAGGCAATGGCAACCCACTCCAGCATTCTTCCTTGGAGAATCCATGGGCAGAGGATCCTAGTGGGCTACAGTCCACGGGGTCGCAGAGAGACGGACCTGTCTGAGAGCCTGAGCAGCTCCTTCGGAGAAATCCACCAGGAGCACGAGGGTCAGAGCAGACACTCGCTGAGTTCCAAACGCTCTAAACAGACTGACGCATTTCTTCCTCAGGCAGCTGCTCCCTCCTTCCTCCTGTATCTCCTCACCCCTCCAGCTCGCTCCTGCCTCTCCCCGCCCTCAGGTTGCCCGGTAAACACTTACCAGCACCCCACTGGGTAGAGTTCTTCTATAGGCACACACTGACACACGGACGCTCTCGGATAGTAGAATCCTACACATGTGCGGGCTAAGTCGCTTCAGTTGTACCTGACTCTGCAACTCCATGGACTGTGGCCTTCCAGGCTCCTCTGCACATGAGATTCTCCAGGCAAGAATACCGGAGTGGGTTACCATCTCTTCCGGGGCATTTTCCCAACCCAGGGATCAAACCCGCATCTCCTGGGTCTCCTGCACTGCTGGGCCGCCAGGGAAGCCATCAGGTCTCTAATAACAGGAGCCCCTATTTCCTAACACCCCTCACACCCCAGCGTCCAGCAGCCCCCGTGGTTCAGGATCTCTTCACTGTTCCTGAACAGACTCGGCCTTTTCATAGCTGCCACCTTTGGAGACGCCCTTCCTACAAGTCCTCCTTAACCGTAACCTTCAAGATCTCCAGCAGAAAACCTCCAGCTTCCCGCAATGTCCCCACTCAGATACACAAAGTCATCCATACCCTCCTGTCTCTAAGCCCCCCGCATTGTTCCCTTTATTAAACACAACATAAATCAGATTGCTTGGCTGCCTCCTTTCTCAGTCAGGGAATCCAACCAGCCACACGTTAATCCAGTCAACTCTAGGCTGGCCTCGGCCACGCAACGCCCTTCCTCCAGTCTAATCAGAGCCTGAATGTCAATGTGGCCCCCAAAGCTCATCATCTCTCTTCCGATTATCCGGCATCCACCCTCTTGACTCAATCACGGTCTCTGTTTCCCAGAGCCAGCCGGCTCCCAGAGTTGACAAGGTTAGTCTCAAACGCCTCCAACAGGTTGGGCAGAGACACCAAGAGGAGGAGGGAGCAGGTTTGTCTTCTTGAGCTTGAAATCCTCATTTTGAGAATTTCCCCCATGAGTTCTCAGATGCTAACTGGGTGCTCATGCCTAGTTGCTAAGTTGTGTCCAACTCTTTGCAACCCCATGTGTTGCAGGAAGAGGGACCCCTTCCAGGCCTGAAACTGGGCTCTTGTCTAACACTCGGAAACGAATTGTCCGAGGAGACACCTGGGCTAACAAAGCAAGAGATTTTATTGGGAAAGGGCGCCCAGGTGGAGAACAGGAAGGGAAGGGAACCCAGGAGGACAGCTCTGCCATCTCGGGCTTTACAGTGATGGGATTAGTTTCTGGTTGTCCTTAGCCAGTCGTTCTGACTCAGAGTCCTTCCTGGTGGCGCATGCCTTGTTCAGCCAAGATAGATGCCAGTGAGAAGGATTCTGGGAGGTGGCCGGACACCTGGTGTCTCCTTTTGACCTTCCCCGAACTCTTCCGGTTGGTGGGGGCTTATTAGTTCCGTGTTCCTTACCAGGACCTCCTGTCGTAAAACAACTCATGAAAATGGTTACTATGGTGCCCGGCCAGGGTGGGCGGCTTCAGTGAACGTGCTTCCCCTAACACGTGGACTGTGGCCCCCAGGCTCCTCTGTCTGTGGGATTTCCCAGGCAAGAGTACTGGAATGAGTGGCCATTTCCTCCTCCAGGGGAGCTTCCCAACCCAGATTGAATCCAAGTCTCTTGCATGTCAGGAGGATGCTTTACCACTAAGCCACTTGGGAAGCCCAGGCCTCAGTTCTCATTGAAAAGCGACCCATCTACTGAAAAGCTCCTGCTTCAACCTGTTTTAAACTTTATCAACAGAGAACAGTAGCAGAAGGCGGGCAGGAGCTGCAGTCTGCGTTAAGGAATCTGAAATGCTGATTGAATAGGCAAATTTTTTAGGGAAAATGTCTTCTACTCCGGGCTTAGGTGAAACAAACAGGCAAACAAGCTGCAGCAAGTTTTAAAAAATTCCACAAAACAAAAAGCTACTACTTTAACAGGAAAACAAACAGACAAAATCAATTTTGTTTCCACTCCAAAACAACAATCGCCAATCAGAAAAGGATACCCTTTGTCAGGCTTGTGTTTCAGCTAACCTCCCGCCAGCCTGAACTCTGATTTAAATGATAATCCTACAGGTGACCCGGTGGCCTCTCCTCCCAGAGTCAGCCCTGCCTGAACACTGAAGGTGGACCAGTGTCTGCAAGGTGCTGAGGCTCCTCAGGGGCCCCACTTGGGTGTCAGTTTTGTCTCCTGCGGGCCTCAGGCTCACCATATTGCAAGCCTCACCTCCAAGAGCCATCACCATATTGCAAGCCTCACCTCCAAGAGCCATCACCATATTGCAAGCCTCACCTCCAGCAGCCATGACCATATTGCAAGCTAGTTGTTCAAGCAGAGCCATAGCACCTCTCAGCAATGGCCAGAAAGATTCCCAACCAACCAGCGCCTGACCTCTACAAAGTTCTGTTGCCAGCCCAGAAGTCCTTCAACAGGTGCTTAGAAATGAGTACAAAGGTGACTTTGCACACTTTCTAATTAGAGTTTAAAAATGCCTTCCAGCATTTGCTGGGGAGAAATCCAGTGTTTGGGGAAGCTGCAAAGTTCGGGGAAGAACCTTCACGTGTTCAGGGATGGGGAAGTATGGAATACACCAGCTGGAAAAAGCTGGGACAGACAGCCCATGACTTCTTTGTGTATCGTGTTTCCTCCATACTCCGGATCTGTCTCTCCCATCTTCCTTTTCCTCTTTCGTAACCACAGGTTTGTTTTCTGTAACTGCGAGCCTGTTTCTATTTTGTATGCTGATATATTTCTATTAATTTTTGTCTTCCACATATAAGTGGTATCATATTTGTCTTTATCACAAGACCAGGAGTTGACTGTGGCTCAGATCATGAACTCCTTATTACCAAATTCAGACTCAAATCGAACAAAGTAGGGAAAACCGCTAGACCATTCAGGTATGACCTAAATCAAAGCCCTTATGATTATACAGTGGAAGTGAGAAATAGATTTAAGGGCCTAGATCTGATAGATAGAGTGCCTGATGAACTATGGAAGGAGGTTCATAACATTGTACAGGAGACAGGGATCAAGACAANGCATGATCATCTCTAGGTCCATCCGCGTTGCTGCAAGCGGCATTGCATCCTCCCTTTTTACGGCTGAGAAACAGTCTCTCGTGGAGAGGTGCCACGTCGTCTTTATCCACGCGTCTGCTGGTGGACACTGAGGCTGCTTCCTTGTCTCGGCTGTTGAGGACAGTGCTGCTATGAACACTGCGGGGCACGTATCTTTGCAAATTAGGAGGTTTTATCTTTTGTAGATGTATGCCCAGGAGTGGGGTTGCTGGATCACATGGTAGCTTTATTTTTAGATTTTAGAGGAACTATACTGTTCTCCGCAGCTGCACCCGTTTACACTCCCATGCCAGTGCAGGAGGGTTCCCCTTTGTCCACGCCCTCTCCAGCGTTTGTTGTCTGTAGACTTTTTGATGACGGCCATTGTTTCCCCCACCTTCCCCACTTCTGGTAGCCACCGTTCAGTTCTTTGTATCCGTGAGCTTGGTGTTCTCTGTTTCTCTTTTTTTATAATCCACATGTAAGATCAGACAGTGTCTGTCTTTCTGTCTGACTTCACTCAGCATAGTGCTCTCAGTCCGTGTTGTCATGAATGGCAGGATTTCCTTCTTCTCATAGATAAGTAATATTTTATTTATTACACCACAGTTTCTTTATTCATTCGTCGTCCAGCTTGTTTCCACGCCTTCGTTGTGAACAACGCTGCAATGAACATAGGGATGCAGACAGCTTTTCAAGATGGTGACTTGCTTTCCTTCGGATGGATCCCCGGAAGAGGAGCTGCTGGATCAGAGGGTGGTCCTATTTTTAATTTCTGGAGGAGCCTCCATTTTGGTTTCCATCGTGGCGGCACCAGTTTACATCCCCAGCAACAGCGCACGGGGGCTCCCTTTTCTCCGCTTCTTTTCCAGTTGCTGTCATTTCTTGTCTTCCTTGTGACAGCCACTCTGACAAGTATGAGGTGGTAACTCGTTGTGCTCTGGGTTTGCCGCGTCCTGATGATTGACGGTTAGTGATGCCGAGCCCTTTCCACGTACCTGGTGGTCATCTGTGTGCCTTCTCTGGAAAAATGTCTGTTTAGGTCGCCTGGCCCGTTTTTAATCAGTTTCTTTTGCTATTGAGTTCTCTGGGTTCTTTATGTATTTGGGGCATTAACTCATTGTCAGGTGTATGATTTGCAAGTGTTTCTCCCACTCTGTAGACCGTCTTTCCACCTTGTTGATGATTTCCTTTGTTGAGCAGAAGCTTTTCAGTGTGATATCATCCCTCTTGTTTATTTTTGCTTTTGCTGCCTTACCTTTTAGCTCCAATTTAAAAAATTATCAACAAAACTAATGTCATGGAGCGAACGGCCTGTGTTTTCTTCTAGGAGTTTTATGGTTTCAGTTCAGTTCAAATGTTTGATCCATTTGAGTGAGTTTTGGGGTATGGTATAAGAGAGTGGGCCAATTCCATTCTTTTGCATGAAGCTGTCCAGTTTTCACAGCACCATTTTTTAAAGCGACTGTCCTTTTTCCATTGTATATTTTTGGCTGTTTTGTTGTAAATTAACTGGCTATATATGTGTGGGGTTATTTCTAGGTTTGCTATTCTGTTCCATTGGTTTGTGTATCTACTTTTATGCTAATACCATACACTTTTGATTACTTCTGTAAAAAATGCCACTGAAATTTTGATAGAGATTGGATTGAATATGTAGATTCTTTGAGCAGTATGGAGATGTAAACAATATTAATTCTTCCAATTCATGAGCACAGAGTATCTCTCCATTTATTTGTATCTTCTTCAATTTCTTTTATCAAAGGTCTTGTGGTTTTCAGTGTATAGGCTTTCACTTCCATGTTTAAATTTCTTTTTATTTTATTTTTGTTGATGCAAAGTGGAGCTGCTACATCACTCCCTCGGCTGGCTCATTACCAGTGTGGGGAGGTGCGCCCGACTTCTGTGAGTTGGCCTTACATCCTGCATCTTTGTTGGACTGGACTTGTTGCATTTTCATTTTCATTCAATTCAAAATACTTTCTAATTTGCCTTGAGATTTCTTTCTTAACCTATGGGTTATTTATTTTAAAGTGTATTTTTAAATTTATAAGTATTTGGAGACATTTCAGTCATCTTTTTGTTTTTGGCCTCGAGTCTAATTCACAGTGATCAGAGAACATACCTGGTATGCTTTTTGTTCTCTTAAATCTGTAAGAATTGTCCATAGCCCAGGATATGGTCTATGTTAGCCTGTTATCAGAGAAGGCGATGGCACCCCACTCCAGTACTCTTGCCTGGAAAATCCCATGGTAGGAAGAGCCTGGTGGGCTGCGGTCCATGGGATCGCTAAGAGTCGGACGTGACTGAGCGACTTCACTTTCACTTTTCTCTTTCATGCATTGGAGAAGGAAATGGCAACCCACTCCAGTGTTCTTGCCTGGAGAATCCCAGGGATGGGGGAGCCTGGTGGGCTGCCGTCTATGGGGTCGCACAGAGTCGGACACGACTGAAGTGACTTAGCAGCAGCAGCAGCAGCAGCCTATGCTATAGAATTTCTAACTATGGTCGTAGTTAGTTAGAACTAACTAACTAACTATGTTAGTCTATTTCCCTATGTTAGTGAAATAGACTGGGGTGCTCTAAAAATGTCAGGTCAGTTGCTATAGTTCTGTATCTTGCTAATTTTCTATACCTTTGTTTTATTGATTATTGAGAAAGAAATATAGAAGCTTCCAATTATAATGTTTTTTTTTTCCATTTTTTATTATACAATTTTTCTTCACGTATTTTGAAGCTCACTTGTTGGGTACATATGAGTTTGCTGCCACTGCCGCTGCTAAGTCGCTTCAGTCGCGTCTGATTCTGTGTGACCCCATAGACGGCAGCCCACCAGGCTCCCCCGTCCCTGGAATTCTCAAGGCAAGGGCACTGGAGTCGGTTGCCATTTCCTTCTCCAATGCATGAAAGTGAAAAGTGAAAGTGAAGTCGCTTAGTCGTGTCCGACTCTTCGCGACTGCATGGGCTGCAGCCCACCAGGCTCCCCCGTCCCTGGGATTCTCCAGGTGAGGGCACGGGAGTGGGCGACCGCATGGGCTGCAGCCCACCAGGCTCCCCCGTCCCTGGGATTCTCCAGGCGAGGGCACTGGAGTGGGCGCCATTGCTCTTTTGGGTTGTTCTATCTAACTGGTTGCTGTTGTTCAGTCACTCAGTCATGACCCACGCTTTGCGACCCCGTGGACAGCAGCAGGCCAGGCTTCTTTGTCCTTCACCACCTCCTGGAGTTCGCTCAAACTCATGTCCATTGAGTCAGTGATGCCATCCAGCCATCTCAACCTTTGTCGCCCCCTTCTCCTCCCGCCTTCAATCTTTCCCACATCAGGGTCTTTTCCAAGGAGTCGGCTCTTCGCATCAGGGGGCCAAGGTCCTGGAGCTAACTGGGAGGTGGACCTATTATCATGTCTCTTTATCTCTAGTAATTTTCCTTACCTTTTGAGTTATCCCAGTTTTCTTTTGATTAGTGTTTGCATGGCATCTTTTCCATCTCTTTGCATTTAAACTACCTCTGTAAATGTATTTAAAGTGGGTTTCTTGTAGACAGCATATAGAGAGGCCTTTAAAAAAAATCATGGTGACAATTCTTATCTTTTTATTGGTATGTTTGGAACCCTTTACATTTATTATTGATGTTAGGATTTATGTCTGCCCTTTTATTATTGTATATTTCTCCCTATTTAAATTTCTCTATTTCCTCTTTACTGCCTTCTTTTGAATGACTTGATTCGGATTTTTTGAAAAGCTGAGAGCCAAAGAATTGATGCTTTTGAACTGTGGTGTTGGAGAAGACTCTTGAGAGTCCCTTGGACAGCAAGGAGATCCAACCAGTTCATCCTAGAGGAAATCAGTCATGAATATTCACTGGAAGGACTGATGCTGAAGCTGAAACTCCAATACCTTGGCCACCTGATGCAAAGAACTGACTCATTGGAAAAGACCCTGTTGCTGGGAAAGATTGAAGGCGGGAGGAGAAGGGGACGGCAGAGGATGAGATGGCTGGATGGTATCACCGACTCAATGGACATGAGTTTGAGTAAGTTCCAGGAGCTGGTGATGGACAGGGAGGCCTAGCGTGCTGCAGTCCATGGAGTCGCAAGGAGTTGGACAACTGAGCGACTGAACTGAACTGAACTGAAGGTTTTTACTGGGGCTTCCCCAGCCGCTCAGCATTAAAGAATCTGCCTGCCAGAGCAGAAGACGCAAGAGACACGGGTTAGATCCCTAGTTTGGGAAGGTCCCTTGGAGAGGGAAATGCTAACCCACTCCATTCTTTTTGCTTGGAGAATCCCATGGGCAGAGGAGCCTGGTGGGCCACAGTCCACGGGGTCTCAGAGTCAGACTTGACAGCAGCAGCATCTAAGGTGATCACAAGCCAAGGATCAGGGAGCCTGGACTTTCTTTGCTTGGGTAATTTCTCCTGGCTGCTGGTCCTCTAGAAATCCGAATTTCTTGGGGTGGGGCGGGGTGGGGAGAGTCTGGCTCAGCCAAAGGCATTAGCTCATAAACCATATCAGACTTTGGCTGGTCANCACAAGCCAAGGATCAGGGAGCCTGGACTTTCTTTGCTTGGGTAATTTCTCCTGGCTGCTGGTCCTCTAGAAATCCGAATTTCTTGGGGTGGGGCGGGGTGGGGAGAGTCTGGCTCAGCCAAAGGCATTAGCTCATAAACCATATCAGACTTTGGCTGGTCACAGCAGGACTGACGTGTTTTCAAATTAGTCCAAAGGCAAATCCAAAGGGCAGGGAAAGGATTAGATTAATCACAGGAAACTACTGATTTGGAATTGAGTTGATCTTCACAGCCAGATCCTAGCAAATGGTTGCTTCTCAGATTTGCAAGGACCCAAATCTGAACACCTTTGCTCAGGGCTTACTCTAGGGGAGTGAACGTATGGAATCAAATCCTTTTTTATTCACTTGGAGCTGGTAGTGAGATTTTTCTATTCCTAGTTTCCTGGTTGGTCCAGTTCATATGTTACCAGGTGTCTATTGCTTGACATTTAAGTTGTTGGTTTTTTTTTTTTAACTCTGTAATAATTGTTTTTAATACCTGAATCTCTGTGAGAGAGCTCTTACCGTGCCTGGCATTTAACATACATTCGTTATTGCAATCATCAGTAATCCCTTTTGACCGGTTAGCCCTTGACTCTCTGTGATTTTAAGCTGANTTGTTGGTTTTTTTTTTTTTTAACTCTGTAATAATTGTTTTTAATACCTGAATCTCTGTGAGAGAACTCTTACCATGCCTGGCATTTAACGTACATTCGTTATTGCAATCATCAGTAATCCCTTTTGACCGGTTAGCCCTTGACTCTCTGTGATTTTAAGCTGAGCATCTTATGTTCTTTAAATTTCATGACACAAGTTTTTAAACTACTCTTCTATTGAGGAGATTTCTTCTTTCTTTATTGATTTATTTGTTGTTGTTCAGCTGCTAAGTCATGTCCAGCTCTTTGTGTCCCCACGGACTGCAGCTGCCAGACTTCCCTGTCCGACTCTGTCTCCTAGAGTTTGCTCAGATTCTTGTTTTTATTGATTTGTAAGAACTCTTTATATATTATGTTATGTTGAGAATACCAATCCTTTATCTGTCATGTAAGCTTCAGACATTGCTCCCAGTTTGTTCTTTGCATGTCAGCTTAGTTAACGGTGATTTTGTTTTTGGTCACATGGCAGTTTTTATATTTTCATTTTAATGTAGCCAAATCCAACAGTTTTTCCTTGTTGATTTTTGACTTTAATATATATTTTAAAATTCACTCTGTTTTGTAGTGTTGACTATAATTGTTTCTTTTTACATAGATACTCTAGCTGAGATCTATTTCTGAAATACTGTAAGGTGGTAAGTTAGATTTTTTTTTCCCCAAAAAGTACTAAATTAAAATGAAAACTTAGGAATACTTCTCAACCTGCTCCTTGAACCACAGGTACTTTTTTTTCTAACTAGTAGTAATAAAAACAATAAAAACTAATGTTTTTATAAGGATTCGCAACTTACAAAGCTTGTTTACATACTTATCAGTTGGGAATCTTTCTTTTTCAGGTAGGAGAAGCCTGACTCAAATTGGCCTAAATAAAACGTTAAGTAACTCACTAACCTTAACCCTAACCCCTAACCCTAACCCTAACCCTAAACCCTAACCCTAACCCTAAACCCTAACCCTAACCCTAACCCTAAACTCTAACCCTAACCCTAACCCTAAGCCTAACCCTAACCCTAACCCTAAACCCTAACCCTAACCCTAACTTACCTGAAAAACCTAGACACCATCTGGGCTTTGCACGTGGCTGGATTTGGAAGGTCAGTAGCCTCACCCTCCTGCTTCATCCTCAGGATAACACTTGTTAGGGTCGNCCCTAACCCTAAGCCTAACCCTAACCCTAAACCCTAACCCTAACCCTAACCCTAACTTACCTGAAAAACCTAGACACCATCTGGGCTTTGCACGTGGCTGGATTTGGAAGGTCAGTAGCCTCACCCTCCTGCTTCATCCTCAGGATAACACTTGTTAGGGTCGTAAGATGATGTCTAGCAATTTCCAGGAATTCCCTGCTGTCTTGTCCACATCCAGGGTGGACAGAGACTCTTCTTTTGATTGCTCAGAAGACTGAGGGATTTTCTTTCCCAGATCCCACAATAAATGTCTTCTTGCCTTTTCCAGCCATGGTGTCCAGGAAAATGACAAACGATCTCTTTCGATTTAGTCAATCAAAGCCTTCTCTAGCNAGGGAGAGGGTCCTCTCTAGTGACCCAGATCTGGACCCCAGAGCCCCCTCCTCTCTCGCAGGCGTGGGGCTGTGTGCCTAAATGACGGGTCGTGGGGCCATGTGCCTAAATGACTCGTTGGCCTGGCTGGCTCTGCTCCCGGTTTTCCCGCAGTCCTTGCTGGTCCCATAGCCCGGCTGCACCCCGCCTCTGCCCTGCGGTCTCTACTGGGATGTGACTCCATTCTCTGAGCTCTGTGAGGGCAGGCCAGGCTCAATTATCTGCGTTCTCAGTACCTATGATATAAAAGGTTCTCAATCGATGGATTTCAGTTAATAAGCGCATAGACCATGGCTTACATTTTTAAATTAACAGAGGAGTTGAGGCCCATGTCCCACGCAGACAGAACCTCTGTCCAGCTGGAAGGGACCCAGGCATGACAGGTTCTGGGCAGCTACAAACACAGCCCAGCTTCAAGCCGACATTCTTTCACTACGTTGAGTCCACATTTATTTAAGGGCTTCCCAGGTGGCTCAGTGATAAAGAATCTTCCTGCCAGTGTAGGAGAGGCAAGAGATGTGGGTTCGATCCCTGGTTTGAGAAGATCCCCTGGAGGAGGGCAGGGCAACCCCCTCCAGTATTCTTACCCGGAAATCTGATGGACAGAGGAGCCTGGCGGGCTACAGTCCACGGGGCCGCAGAGAGTCAGACACGACTGCGTGCACATGCGTGTGCACACACACACACACACACACACACACACACACACGCCACGTTTATTTAGCAAGAAGAAATACCTTGTGGTGGAAACTGTATCTATCTTCCCACTTAGGGGTTTGTTACAGACATTGAATACAGCACAGTATCTAAACCGTGTCTGGAGTTGCCGTCTTTCATTTCATTTTTTTCCATCACTTGTGACTGGATTACAGGGAGTCATTCACATACACAGAGAATTGAAATAACACAGAGCCTTATTCAAAATGGATTTAAAATTTATTTTTCCTGGCTTTCATTACCCCCCAAAAAACCATTTTCCATTTTTCTGGGGTCTTTATTATCTTTGGAGGTTTCTTTTGCAATTTTCTGAGCACAGTTTCTTGTTTACACGCTAAGCAGTCTGAAATTTACACAATGAGACAAACCCCTCAGTCCCAGGAAACACCCTCCTCGGTGTGTTCTGTGGGGTCAGAACCTGGGCTGACCATGGAAGCAGCCTCACTCAGCTGACGGAGACGGTGGCTGCACCTTCAGCGTTCTCTCAGCCGGGAAATGTGAGCTGAGCCAAGGGATCTCCACTCCCTCTCCACTGGGGGAGTGAGCCACGCGTGTGGGGAGAGGACTGCTTTCTACAGAGTCATTTATCCAAAGAGGCTTCCATGAGCTCCTGCGTTAACAAGGCCCCGCTTGTGATGGTTCCAGGAAGGCCTGAGCACGTGGGGAGCCAGGGCCCCAGAAGGTGCCTGGTGTTTTGCAGGCTAAGTCCCCCACCTGAGCCCTCCGCTCACATCCATCAGCAGCCAGCCTGATGGCAACCACTGGCCAGGAAATAATGGCAGTAACGCCAGCTGCCCCAGAGTGTGAGCTCCGCCCAACATGGCCCGCTCCCGGGTGCAGGAAGCGAGGTCCGGACCGGCAATGCACCAGGTGCAAGAAACAGGTGCTCAGTGAACAGTGCGGTCTGGAAGAATTTGCTGACACGTCGCTCTGGATAAAGCCCCCTCTATGTCCTTTTACTGAGCCCTCACCACTATGAAGAGCACCGCCGTGTCCATTTGACAGGTGAGAAAACTGAGGCCCAGGGGCAGACTTATCCGCACACGTACAGCCGACCTGAGCTCGGACCTGCTGGACCTTGGGATCTGTGCTCTTTCCGCATCCTGTGTGGTCACTGGGCACTCGGAACTGATTCTATCAGAGAGCCTGGCAAGGCTCTGAGAACACCCACTGCAGCGCCCTTTTCCCATAGGCTGCTGGTCCCCGGGGGCAGAGGCTCAGGGCTGTTTGCAGGGCAGCAGAGCAAATAAAGAGCAGATAAAGCCCAGCGGGGCCTCGGCTTGCCCCTGCCCCAGAGCGAGCCTTTATTTGATTCTGTGTGGGCGGGTTTTGTGAGGCAGAGAGGGGTCGGAGTCCAGGGCTGCAGAAAGCGGCTCTCCAGGGCATTCTCACAGGAAGGGCTGGTTTTGTGATGGAT
>SJYA01002745.1:337320-347525 GCA_006410615.1 Neotragus moschatus | reverse complement strand
CACACACACACACACACACACACACGCCACGTTTATTTAGCAAGAAGAAATACCTTGTGGTGGAAACTGTATCTATCTTCCCACTTAGGGGTTTGTTACAGACATTGAATACAGCACAGTATCTAAACCGTGTCTGGAGTTGCCGTCTTTCATTTCATTTTTTTCCATCACTTGTGACTGGATTACAGGGAGTCATTCACATACACAGAGAATTGAAATAACACAGAGCCTTATTCAAAATGGATTTAAAATTTATTTTTCCTGGCTTTCATTACCCCCCAAAAAACCATTTTCCATTTTTCTGGGGTCTTTATTATCTTTGGAGGTTTCTTTTGCAATTTTCTGAGCACAGTTTCTTGTTTACACGCTAAGCAGTCTGAAATTTACACAATGAGACAAACCCCTCAGTCCCAGGAAACACCCTCCTCGGTGTGTTCTGTGAGGTCAGAACCTGGGCTGACCATGGAAGCAGCCTCACTCAGCTGACGGAGACGGTGGCTGCACCTTCAGCGTTCTCTCAGCCGGGAAATGTGAGCTGAGCCAAGGGATCTCCGCTCCCTCTCCACTGGGGGAGTGAGCCACGCGGGTGGGGAGAGGACTGCTTTCTACGGAGTCATTTATCCAAAGAGGCTTCCATGAGCTCCTGCGTTAACAAGGCCCCGCTTGTGATGGTTCCAGGAAGGCCTGAGCACGTGGGGAGCCAGGGCCCCAGAAGGTGCCTGGTGTTTTGCAGGCTAAGTCCCCCACCTGAGCCCTCCGCTCACATCCATCAGCAGCCAGCCTGATGGCAACCACTGGCCAGGAAATAATGGCAGTAACGCCAGCTGCCCCAGAGTGTGAGCTCCGCCCAACATGGCCCGCTCCCGGGCGCAGGAAGCGAGGTCCGGACTGGCAATGCACCAGGTGCAAAAAACAGGTGCTCAGTGAACAGTGCAGTCTGGAAGAATTTGCTGACACGTCGCTCTGGATAAAGCCCCCTCTATGTCCTTTTACTGAGCCCTCACCACTATGAAGAGCACCGCCGTGTCCATTTGACAGGTGAGAAAACTGAGGCCCAGGGGCAGACTTATCCGCACACATACAGCCGACCTGAGCTCGGACCTGCTGGACCTTGGGATCTGTGCTCTTTCCGCATCCTGTGTGGTCCCTGGGCACTCGGAACTGATTCTATCAGAGAGCCTGGCAAGGCTCTGAGAACACCCACTGCAGCGCCCTTTTCCCATAGGCTGCTGGTCCCCGGGGGCAGAGGCTCAGGGCTGTTTGCAGGGCAGCAGAGCAAATAAAGAGCAGATAAAGCCCAGCGGGGCCTCGGCTTGCCCCTGCCCCAGAGCGAGCCTTTATTTGACTCTGTGTGGGCGGGTTTTGTGAGGCAGAGAGGGGTCAGAGTCCAGGGCTGCAGAAAGCGGCTCTCCAGGGCATTCTCACAGGAAGGGCTGGTTTTGTGATGGATAGGGCTCACTTGGGGCTCCGCCAGCGCTGTGCCCTTTCTGGAGCGTGGTCCTGCCTCTGGCCATGTATTCTGGGCGTGCTTTCCACATCACAGCATTTTCACGTTTTCGTGTGTGTATGCGTGTGTGTGCACTGGTGATTGAAGGGCACACGCCTGTGACCGGCCCCAGCAGCTGAGCCTGGGGCAGAATCCCCGGGGGAGGGGGCGGGCAGCGGTGGCTGATCAGGAACTCCCAGGCCCGCTCCAGACCTGGTAACTCAGCCTCTGAGCTGGGTCCCTGGAATGTTTAGCATGTTTCCTAAGCCAGCGTCACCAACCTTTGAGGCACCGGTGCCTAATTTCATGGAAGACGCTCTTTCCGCGGACTAGGGTAGAGGGCATGGTTTAGGATGATTCAAGCACACTGGTCTACTGTGCACTTTGTTTCAGACCTAAAGCCTCCACTGACCTGACAGGAGGCACCAGCTCACGGCCCGGGGGGGTGGGGACCCCTCTCCTAGACGGTTCTTACGCTGAAAGATGAGAACCACGTTGCAGGGACTGGGCAAAGCGACGGATGTCCACCTTCTGCTTTTAGACTTGTGCACTATTGGAAAATTTTGTAATTTAAGAAGTACAGGTTTGGGAGAAGAAAGGAAAGAAGGGGCAACAGGGGACAAGCAGGGATGGAGGCTCGGATAGAGGAGCCGAGTCTCCCAGACTCTGGGTGGGACGGTGCTGTTTACATCTGCCCCCCCCGCCCCCTTCTGTGTTTTCCTTCTCTCTCCCTCCCTCTCCCACGTACCATCACCCCCCAGGCAAACACCACTACATACCGCCCTCCCCACAAAAAGACCCCAAACGACTCCCAACTATATCTCCAGTATTCGGCAGCGGGAATTGTTCATTCGGCCCAAGAGACACACATCCCTATTTCACGACTGGTAGAGCCCATCCAAGCCTTCCGTGCTTTTGCAAAGCTGCCTTTTTATCTCAGATACCGTCCTCTGTTTCCCAGCTTCCAGTTCACGCTGGCCTGTTCGGGTTTTTGTCTTTGTTTTAAATGACTTTCTTTCACATCAAAAATGCAGAAAAAGTCCATTTCAAAGAGGACCGTCAATTCTAAAATCTCTAGTTTTTCCCTCTCGGTGTTTTTAAGGTGCTGCCACTCAGGCCGGCCCCCGGGCGGGTCCTGGCAGGTGCCAGTCGCACCTGATTCAAGGGCAGGCCGTGCTCACCACAGGGGGCCTTCCAGCCTGGACACCAGGCACTGGCCAACAATGACCCAAGCCCTCGGCCCCCTTGAGTCCTCTGCCCTGGTCCTGCAGGCCTTGTGCCCTCTGCTTGTGAATAAGGCTTCCTGGTGACCGGATCTCTCCCCAAACTGGGCACTTGACTTAAGTTGCCTCAGACTGGCCTGCCAACCCCCAGGGTGACCTGAGATTCACTGCTTGGGGAGGGGGTGGTGCAAGCCCCCCGGGCCCACATCTGCGGGTATACCCTAACCCCACAGCACCCTCGGCCTGCCTCCAACCTTGTCAAAGGACGGGGTGATCGGGGCTCCTTCACGGGAGGCAGGCGAGGTCTTCATGGGGTGGGAGAGCAGGCCACGGGGTGGAACAGCCATAGACACTAAGTTCACAGGTGTTCCCGACCCGGGCTGCATGTTTGAATCGCCAAGGACATCAGGACATCCCATCCCAGGCTCCACCCAGACAAGGAGGGGGCCAGAGTTTCTGGAGCTTTCTGTGCAACTCTGCAGAGGCGCCCTGTGCGGAACCAGTGCGGAGACCCCTGCTCCCCTGCTGCCCCCC
Source organism: Neotragus moschatus (assembly GCA_006410615.1). Taxonomy (NCBI): domain Eukaryota; kingdom Metazoa; phylum Chordata; class Mammalia; order Artiodactyla; family Bovidae; genus Neotragus; species Neotragus moschatus. The sequence goes on along the minus strand of SJYA01002745.1, from coordinate 344,282 downwards.
ACAGTTGGCTGTGGCCCCGCAGCCCTGGGTCACCTTGGGGGTCAGGAAGCCCTAACCCGGACCCCCAGTTGGAGCCTGCGTTTTAACAAGGCCCCCAGGGTGGTTCACTTATCCACTAAAGTCCCAGAAACTCAGCTTTGGATGACTACCCTCGAGATGCCCCGGCACCTGAGTGTCTCAGCAGATACCCACCCCCGTCTGCAGGCCTGGGGAGGGGTTGCCCTCTACCCCCATCAGCAACACCTTGGGAACAGAGGTCACGTACTGAAGGCGGTGATCTGAGTGAACTCGTCCATATTGACAGGAGCATCTCGGTCCTGCGCAGTTTTGGAAAATAGATCACTGCTGAGGTAACAGTGGCTNCCACCCCCGTCTGCAGGCCTGGGGAGGGGTTGCCCTCTACCCCCATCAGCAACACCTTGGGAACAGAGGTCACGTACTGAAGGCGGTGATCTGAGTGAACTCGTCCATATTGACAGGAGCATCTCAGTCCTGCGCAGTTTTGGAAAATAGATCACTGCTGAGGTAACAGTGGCTCCCCACTCCAGCACTTTTGCCTGGAAAATCCCATGGACGGAGGAGCCTGGTGGGCTGCAGTCCATGGGGTCGCTAAGAGTCAGACACGACTGAGCAACTTCACTTTCACTTTTCACCTTCACGCATTGGAGAAGGAAGTGGCAGCCCACCCCAGTGTTCTTGCCTGGAGAGTCCCAGGGACGGGGGAGCCTGCTGGGCTGCCATCTCTAGGGCCACACAGAGTCAGACACGACTGAAGCGACTTAGCAGTAGCAGAGATAACAGTAATGGGTTGTTTTCTTACGTCTCCGTGATCTTTGTCAGGAAACAGAGCTACCCTGTCACTTACAGGCTTAAAATAGCAACTGTTTATTTGTTTCAATAACAATGACTTATTACTCAAATAAATATTTGTTCAAATGCTATGATTTATTTGAATCTTGCAGTTCAGCAGTTTGGGCCAAGGTTCTCCTGCTGGTCTCACCTGGGGTCGCTCTCACGGCTGTGGCCACCTGGTGGGTGGATGAGCCGGGGATGGTCTGAGACGGACACGTGGGCCGTGAGACACACCGTCACCAGCTGCCAGAGTTCTCCTGCACGTGGCCGCGAAAGCCTCGGCGACTTACATGGCGGTGGCCGCAGCTGGAAAGCGGGAAGCGGGCACTGCGAGACCTTGCCTGGCCTTGCTCAGAATCTGCACAGCACTTCGAGCATATTCTACTCTACCTGGTAAAGCAGGTTGCAAGGCCAGCCCGGATTCCAGGCATGGGGAAGAAATCCGCCTCTGAGGGGAGGATGCAGAATTGGCGGCTCTGTTCCCTCCTCTCCACCCCTCCTTTTGCCACAGCTGTTTCCACTGTTCCCCCGAGCAGAGGGCACTCCCCCAGCCCAAGGCCCCTGCATTTCAGCCCACCAGGAGGGGCCCCGCCCAGCCTGGGCTGCTCCTTGTGGGGGTGCTTGAGCAGAGCCCAGACTGCCTGCACACTGGGACCCGGGACGCTGGGCCCAGCATGAGGCCCTCAGAGCTGGGTCCTTGGGCAAGCTCCCCAGGGCAGACCTGTGGGGGAAGACAGGCCAGAGGCTGTCTGTCTCTCCCCCTCTCCTTCTCCCTCTGACTCTCATTTTCTTCCTGTCTTCCCCAGCTGTCTTTTTGTTTGCAGCTTCCATTCATCCATCCATTTGGCTCCCAGTGTCTCCTCAGCTCCTGCCCCATCCTGAGGTCCCCACCTGGCCCACAGGGAACCCAGGATGGAGCTGCGTGGGGACCAGCACACGTGGCTTCCCTGGTGGCTCAGATGGTAGAGAATCTGCCTGCAATGCAGGAGACACAGGGTTGATCCTTGTATCAAGCAGATCCCCAGAGAAGGGAATGGCCATCCACTCCAGTATTCTTGCCTGGAGAATCCCGTGGACAGAGGAGCCTGGTGGGCTACAGGACGTGGGGTCGCAACTAACACACACGTGGCAATGAGAGTATGACCTCTGGCAGCCCTGGCCAGGCCCACCAGGAGGAGGTGATGGGTCTGGTCCGCATGGACGGTGGCTGACCCAGGAGGGCAAGTGGAGAGTTGCGGGGGAGTGGAATTCGGAACACTCAGGCCCGCAGGCCACAGGAGAGAGCTGGGGCTGGGGGGCAGGTGGGCTTCCTGGGCAGCCCCAACCTTGGGGCTCTGAGGGGCTGCCCAGGAAGGCCTGGCGCTGGTGAAGCCGGTCCCAGGAAGGCTGGGCGGGAGAGCAGGATGAGGTCAGTGGAACACTTTCCATTCTGGGGCCTCAGAGAGGGGCCGACTTCACAGGACTCAGTTCACAGAACAGGGACTTTGGAGTAAGAACCAGGCAGGACTCAGAGGCTCAAATCGGGGCCCAGGTTCCGAACGGGCCCAGCAGCTCAGCTGCTCAGTCCTGAGTCACTGAGCTCCTGATTTCTGACATCCGCAGTCCCAGTCCAAGCTCAGACCTCAGGCTCAGACCTGCAGGGGGCCTCTGGGCAGCAGTGGGAGCTGAGGGACTGGCGTGGGCAGTTAGGCAGAGGGGGCCTCTCCCCTTCCCCACCCCGCCCGGGGCTCAGACCTCCCCGCCGCCCTCTTGCTACGACAGGTCAGCTTTCCTCCACCTCTGCCTTCAGCCCACCTGGCTCCTTCACGGGCTTCCTTCTTGAGAGTCTCTTCTTTTACTAATAAACCCTCGGAGGTGCTGCTGTTCCCAGACTGTCCTACTCTTGTAAAAAATTTGAGCAATTGTTCTCTACTCTGATTCTGACGAACAGTTAAAAACAGCAGTGTAAACTGTAGATGGCAGAGACTTGGAACTGTCTCCAGGCCATCTTGTGAGATGAACATTCAAGTTGCAAGGAAATATATTTATCTAGTGTGATTTCAATGCTACTGTCTCTGTTTGTCTATGTAAGGATATATTTGTTTTTTGTTCGACACGCGTATGTATTCGGGATCTGTATACGTTGTGAAATGATGACCACAGTCATCGAGCTAACACTCGTCACCTTACACAGAGACGCGGTTCTCTCTTGCGATGAAAACTTCTACATGCCCAGCGACTTTCAAACATGTGACAAACGTGATCAGCTCCAATCACCCGGATGTGTGCCACCATTTTGGCAACTTTTGGGGATAATCTCTGTGGTGACTTCTGCCATGGAGGCAGATTTGCTCTCACAAGAATGTACCCAAATGAGGAAAAAATTCATGCATTTTCTTTCTGATGAAAGCGTCCTGTGGTGGGGGTGGGGAGGGAAGGGAGCAGCTGGGAGGAGGGGGTGCCTGTGAGGCGGGGTCTGAGGGGCAGGAGGCAGGTCTCCTCCAGTGGGTCCCACAGAAGCTGAAACAGCACCATTAAAATGTCAATATGACGTTCTGAGGTGGATTATGTTTAAAAGTTTGTGAGGGATTGTTTGGAGCTGGGAGGACACTTTTCCGTGGAATCCTCCACCAGCCACACTGTGTTTTTCAGTATCGTCAGCGGAGGATTCGCTTTTCTAGCAAATCCACACAAACGCATTCTGTCCATGAGGGCCTGGCTGGGCACGCTCCACAGGGCGTGGGTGGGCGTCTGCCTCAGTTTCCCTGTCTGTGACCCCAGGTGTCCTGCTTCACACCATCACTGGGAGATGTCCACAGGTTTCTACACGGGGAGGACTTGGAACAGTGACTGGTAGGTAACTCGGCACGTTTACTGTTAGCATTGCTATTTTCAACAAAACCACAACCCGCCTCAGCCCCTCTGCTCTGAGAGTCTGTGGAGGTCAGCTGTATCTGGGGCAGAGGGCCTTGAACCAGAAAGGTCGACCTGGGGTCAGACTTGACCCATGAGAACAGGACATCCGGTGACAAGAGGGGGCCTGGCCGTGTGGCGGCCCAGGTATGAGTCTGGGGGCTGGTGGGGCACCTGGAAGGCGATTGTTCCCCAAGTTGACCCAGGACCCCGTGCTGCCTTGAAGACCTTTGACTGAGGTGTCCACAACCTTAGTGGAAGCGTGTTCATCCCTGCAGGCTGCACTTTGTGGCCGACTCCTCTGCCCAAGGCCACCGAGTGACTCCAGCCCAGAGGCCAGCTTCCAGACTCCTGAGCCCCTGGCCCCCCGACTGTCCCTCTGAGGACTGCTAAGTCAAGAGCATGAAGGACCGAGGTGGGGGCACTGGGGCGCAGCCTCCCGAGGGCGAGGCCTCTCAGGACCAGGATCCCCGGGATGCAGGGCAGGGGTGGGGCACGCCATGAGCCCCTCTGTCCGGGGGTCCAGCTCGGGCCCCGGCAGGGCCTCAGAGACCACCCCCTACCTCTGCTCCCGCCTCTCTGGGGGTCCTCCCCGGGCCCCAGCTCAGTCCCCGGAGCAGGCTGCACGCTTCAGCAGAGCCCTCTGCTTCGGGTGGTTTACAAATCTCATGCTTACATGCGTCCTAAGGCTTCGTATTCTTTCACACACACCCTGCCGTCTGCTCACACAGCAATTCACACTCATAAACCCCAGTTCTACTACATTCCAGAAGTGGAGGTTGGAGTCGCCTCAGTGTGTTTTGAGTAATAGAGGGTGAGATCTCTGAGGTGTGGGTCTCCCTCGAAACTCCTCTGCAACACTCCTGACTTCACCCAGCAGGCAGGGAGCATCCTCTGGGTCAGCCCCACTTCACAGAGCCAGGTGCGACTCCCCTGAAGCGGCCTTTCCAGGGCCGCACATGGGGTGATGTGCCGTTTCTTTGCACGGGCTCCTTGTACTGTGAGTTTCTGTTGGAGGCAGGTGTTCATAGAGGTGAGCGATCAAGAGTCACAACTTAAAACAGATGTTTCTCATTTCCTGTTACACCCAGTTTTCACTCCCCTCCCGAAGGGAAGTGGACTTGAGCCCCATCCGTCATCGTGATCAAGGTCCAGGTGTCTGGTGTGGGGAGACGGCAGGGTGAGAGTATCTGGGGAGGTTATGGGTAGAACTGGGTCCCCCTAAAAGATACGCTGGCGTCTCACCACGTGGGATGTTTCTTCTAGATGACACACCTCTGTCTAGCGTCATCTCTGGTCCCTGCAAGGTGGAGGCTCGGAGCACCACCCTGAGTCATGACACCAAAGATGTCCCCGGACTTCCCCCTCCCCAAGAGGAACCAAGGACTCACCGAGTCAATCAGGAGGGTACCTGTGTGTGTTTACAACAAACTTTTGGCTGTGAACAGAAATTATGAAAAGTGGGTTTAAGTAGGACAAAGAAAACAGTCACCGTGGGTTGGATTGGGTCCCCAGGATGGTGGCTTGAAGTCCTCACTGAGATTCCTGTGCGTGTGAACTCATTCAGGAACAGGTTTCTGTGGGTTATTAAGAAGAAGTCACGCAGATGTACGTAGGGCGCCTGGTGCAGACAGCTGTCCTGACAAGTTGGGTCTGGGAGGAGCCAGCCCAGCAAAGGGAACACTCACCGGCTGACACAAGTGCACAGCCCCAGTTGCTCATCCCGGGAGATGAGGACCCGGATTCGGAGCCAGGTATGGGTTCCGTGCCCGAGTGCCGAGCGTGATGGGAGCTGACAGTGAGTCCTTCCCCAGCGCATCGAGGATGGGGTAAGAGCAGTCACGTAAATGAAGGACCCACAGACGTGAACCGCAATCCTCCTTCCGCAAAATGCGGGACACTGGGGTCCAAGCTGTGTGAGGCTGCGGCCCAGGCTTCTCAGTGGCGGGCCAGACGTGTGGGGGTTCGCTGCCTCCGCAGAGCGGCTCTGGGCTGGCTGTCTTGTGTGGCTGCTGATACACTGGAGCCCCTCCCCACTCCTTCTGAAACTGCCTTTAGGAGCTATTTAGGGAACTTGCCAGAAGGCTGGTCACTTTACTCACATGGCTTCCCACAGCTTGGCTGCCTCCTCGCTCCTGAGACCTGGCTCCACATGAGTTTCAGTTCCCTAAAAATAAAGCCTACCTGCCCAAGTGAGGACGTGCCCGAGGTTACCCAAAAGCACGTGCCCTGGGTGTGCGTCAGGAGCACTAGAAGCTCTTAAAGCTTGAGCACACACACCTCGGAGGGGCCCGACGGCCCCACGGAAGGGCACTGTGTGGCAGAGTTGTTTATGATCACAAAACAGTGGAGGCCGCACACTTCCCCCAACATGCAGACTGTGGTGCATCCATAAGATAAAGTACTCAGCTCAGTTCAGACTCAGTCGTGTCCAACGCTTTGCGACCCCGTGGACTGCAGCAACCCAGGCCTCCCTGTCCACCATCAACTCCCGGAGCTTACTCAACCTCATGTCCATCGAGTCGGTGATGCCATCCATCCATCTCATCCTCTGTCGTCCCCTTCTCCTCCCGCCTTCAATCTTTCCCAGCATCAGTGTCTTTTCCAATAAGTCAGTTCTTCACGTCAGGCAGCCAAAGTATTAGAGCTTCAGCTTTAGCATCAGTCCCTTCCAATGACTGATTTCCTTTAGGATGGACTGGTTGGATCTCCTTGTAGTCCAAGGGACTCTCAAGAGTCTTCTCCAAGACCACAGTTCAAAAGCATCAACTTGGTGCTCAGCTTTCTTTATGTCCAGCTCTCACATCCATCCATGACTACTGGAAAAACCATAGCTTTGACTAGACAGACCTTTGTTGGCAAAGTAATGTCTCTGCTTTTTAATATGCTGTCTAGGTTGGCCATAACTTTTTTTCCAAGGAGTGACTGTCTTTTAATTTCATGGCTGCAGTCACTATCTGCAGTGATTTTGGAGCCCAGGAAAATAAAGTCTGTCACTGTTCCCACTGTTTCCCCATCTATTTCCCATGAAGTGGCATGATCTTCATTTTTTTAATGTTGCATTTTAAGCCAGCTTTTTCACTTTTCTCTTTCACTTTCATCAAGAGGCTTTTTAGTTCTTCTTCCCTTTCTGCCATAAGTGTGGTGTCATCTGCATATCTGAGGTTACTGATATTCCTCCCGGCAATCTTGATTCCAGCGTGTGCTTCATCCAGCCC
>SJYA01002745.1:307687-327097 GCA_006410615.1 Neotragus moschatus | reverse complement strand
GGTGGGGGTCCCCCCCCCCCCCCCCGGGCACAGCCAAGGACCATGAACTGGCAGTCATCAGGTCATCAGGCTGGCCCCCTGGGACCCCAGGGTTGGACCCGCAGTTCCCCTCCGGCTCCTGCAGTTCACTCCCCACTCTGTCCTCTTTCTCAGTCCGTGTCTGAACCGCTGCTGCCGCTCCGGTTTCCCTTGAGCGAAGAAGGCACACGCATCCTCAGACTCAGCCTCACCTGCACTCAGGCTTTCCCACTCGGGCGGGCCTTCCCCATCAAAGGCACCGTCGGGCGGGTGTGGCCTGCAGCCCCCACCCCTCCCGGCCTGCGTCTGCTGGGGGCCAAACCTGGCCTCAGCCCCTTGCCCACGTTCCCTCTCTGCTTCTGTTTCCACAAGAAGTTTCTGACTGGCTGCCTAACCCGCCGCACCCCAGACTGTCCCCCACACAGCACTCAGGGTCCCAGAACTAGGGTACAGCCGCTACCGGAGGCCCCTCAGGGCGGGTCTGCCCCAGCCACACTTGCCCCCAACACACGCGTGCCTGGGCAATGCACACACACCATCACACACATNAGTTTCTGACTGGCTGCCTAACCCGCCGCACCCCAGACTGTCCCCCACACAGCACTCAGGGTCCCAGAACTAGGGTACAGCCGCTACCGGAGGCCCCTCAGGGCGGGTCTGCCCCAGCCACACTTGCCCCCAACACACGCGTGCCTGGGCAATGCACACACACCATCACACACATGACACACACCCAATACTCCTACCCAACTCATGCATACACAGCCACACACATCCCAACAGATGTCTACACAACATACACACATCCACATACACCCAACACCCAACATCCAATACACCTACCCAACACACATACACATAGCCATACACATGCCAACACATGTGTACACAACACACACACACACACCCAACACCCAACATATCCAATCCGTCTACCCAACACACACACACACACACAGCCACATACATCCCGACACATGTACACAACACACATACATCCACACACACCCGGCAGCCAACATATCCAATACTTCTACCCAACACACACAGACACACACACAGACACACACGAAAGACCACACGTTTGTCACACATGTTTCTGTATATCACATATGCTTCCACGGGGCTTCCCTGGTGGCTCAGAGGTTAAAGCATCTGCCTGCAGGAGACCTGGGTTCGATCCCTGGGTCGGGAAGTTCCCCTGGAGAATGAAATGGCAACCCACTCCAGTATTCTTGCCTGGAGAATCCCAAGGACGGAGGAGCCTGGTGGCGCCCAGTTCATGGGGTCGCAAAGAGTCGGACACAACTGAGCGACTTCACTTCCATGTAACACAGCTGAGTACACAGTGCGGGAAAATGGCTCAAAGGATGTCCCCCACCCTCGTCACCTTCGGGCGGGGGCAAGGTGAAGACCCTGCCTGCAGCCGTCTCTGCCCTCGGCCTAGCGGCTGTAGCCCTGAACTGCGTGCTGTCCTCGGTGGGTGGAGGTGCCTGGAGGCAGGGCCACAGCTTTAGTTGCGTGTCCTGAGTGGTCAGCGCAGGCTGGTGCAGAGCCAGCTCCCGGGAGAGGGCGTGGGTGAGCCTGTCCTGAAGCAGGACTGGGAACGCCGCTGTGCCGGGTCGGGCAGTGACGGGGTGCTCAGCGAGGCAGACGTGGCCTCCACAACCTGCATTTGCAAAGGTGTCACCTTCGGGACTTCCCTGGTGGCTCACATGGTAAAGAGTCTGCCTACAAGGCGAGATATCCGGGTTCAGTCCCTGGGTCAGGAAGATCTCCTGGAGAAGGAAATGGCCTGGAAAACCCCATGCATGGAGGAACCTGGTAGGCTGCAGTCCATGGGATCGCAAAGAGTCTGACACGACTGAGCAACTTCACTCACTTTTACCGGTAACTTGCAGGCGTGTTTCCAAAACCCTTCAGGCAGGATGCTTTTGTGGGTGTGTGTGCCTGCCTTAAGCCTGCGGACTCCTTGAATATACAGAGCCTGGGGGAGATGGCCAGGATGTTAAAGGGGTCTCAGGTCTTCGGCTTGATGGCCCTCAAACACCTTCCCCAACTAAGGCTNCGTGTTTCCAAAACCCTTCAGGCAGGATGCTTTTGTGGGTGTGTGTGCCTGCCTTAAGCCTGCGGACTCCTTGAATATACAGAGCCTGGGGGAGATGGCCAGGATGTTAAAGGGGTCTCAGGTCTTCGGCTTGATGGCCCTCAAACACCTTCCCCAACTAAGGCTGTCACAGGGTCCGATTCACCCCTTGAGCTGCCCGTTTTCAGCCCAGCCACACCATAGACTCACCCGGGGAAGCAGGCCCCGACACTAGAAGCTTCTGCCTAAGAGTCTGGTTGAGGCTGGCCCTGGGTGTCCCATTCTGAAAAGCTGGCCCGATGGCTCTGATGGGCAATCGGGACTGAGAGCCCAGCAGAGATAGCCGACTCTTCCCCGTTTCCAGAAGCTTCTCTGAATGCAAGAGGCTCATGTCATGGAGGTATCTGCTGATGGCATCTGCTTTCTTTTTTTTTTTTTTGGAAAATTTTATTTATTTTTTGATGTGGGCCACTTTTAAAAAGTCTTTATTGGATTTGTTACTGTGTTGCTTCAGCTTTAGGCACGTGGGATCTTAATTCCCCAGCCAGGGATGGAAGCCGCACCCTGTGCGTTGGAAGAGCAGAGTCTTAACCACTGGGCCACCAGGGAAGCCCCCTTTACTTTCATTTTAAAATCATAAATGAACAAAATAACCACTCAGAGATTTCCCCTTTCCTACCTGACAGCTTGAACTCAGGAGGCAGGCCGGTGTGGGGAGGAGGGGTGGGAGTTTGTTACCCAGTTTGCTGAGAACAGCTGGCCGTGTGGGCCCTCCTGACAGTCTCTCGGGTTTGTGCAAATCTTCATCTTGGTTTTACGTTGTTTAATTCACACTGCGTCATCAGTTAGACCAACAAAGCATTTGGGATACTGACATTTAAATCCAAGTTTATGAAGAAAAATAACATCTTCATCCCTCATATCAGCTTCAAAAACGTTACTTTCAATGAATTGGAATTTTTTTTTTAGCTGATTCATGTTGATATATGATAGAAAGTATCAATATTGTAGAGCAATTATCCTTCAATTAAAAATAAAATAAAATTTAAAAAATAAATTGGAATTCTTACAGGAAGTCCATTCCAGTATCTCCAAATCATTGTCCAAAAGAGAAAAAACAGTAAGTATTAGATTATATCCAATTACTTCTCCATTTACTGAAATTAAAATTTAACAAATGAAACACTCTCCCCATTGTCTTATCATTTTGAAACAAATCATGAAAATTCTTTACAATTAGTCCATGGCCCATTTTTGATCCCTTATCATGGTTAAATTTCCAGCTGCATTGTAATATTTGTTGTTTGTCCAAACCAAACACAATACGAACATCATCGTTAAAGTGGATTGCTAAAAAATTGTGGGTTTTGGTATAAAATTATAGTGTTTACACAGCACAAGCCACCCACAAAGTGAGAAAAAGTAAAATTGTATCTTACAAATTGTAATCATCAATAATAATACATTAGAAATGGTTCATGACATCCTTGCTATCATACTGATCTGAAATAAGATACTAAAAATTTAAAAATATTTTTTTCTTGATTTTGAAGGAGTTCTCAGATTATACATTACATGAAGTGCTTGTGGGTCTAAAACTTTGGGGGAAACGGCATCTCTTTCCCAACTTGATTACCAGAATCACACAAACTTCTGGTCCCCTGCCCACCCCCAGGGCCACGGATCAGAGTCTCCAGGAGACCCGGAGGCACCTCTGGTTTTCTGGGAGAGCATTTCTAGTTTTAATAAACACCCCCAGATGATTCTGATGATGAGCCTGGTGTAGGAAACACCCTTCTTGTCAGAAAAAAACAAGGCCATAAAATCAAGCGTCCGCTGGCAAAGCACACGGCTGGCGAAAGGAGGTTCGGCAGGAGCGTGGCCGTGCCATGGGAGGTCTTAGAAAACTGTCATGAGGGCAGAAGGCACTGAAGGGAGAGACCCAGGGCCCTGACGATTGAGGCTGCACGTTATTGCAAGCCCACGACCCAGGGACTTGTCTCTGATGCCTCACCAACCTCTGAGGATGGTGCTAAGGGTTCAGAGAAATCATCTAGGCGAAGCGTTGGGCCCCAAAGCAGCTGAACCTGAGAACCCAAAGAAATGGAAATGACTTGCAAGAGTGATTCTGGCTTTGCTTCAACCTGCCTCGGTGAAATGTTTATTCTCGTTTTTGTAGCTGTGACTTGTCTGCTGTCCTCTGCTTCTAAGGATGGACGGTTTCTTCACGGATCCTGGCAATCTGGGGTCCCCTGACGCTTCCCTGGGCTGGCACTTGGCTCACTGAGCTGTCTCCAAGGCTGGGGGCATCAAGTGGGAGCAGCTCGATGAAGGGGACTAAACGGTGCTGTCTTTGGAACATTGAGTCTGCAAGGTTCTCTGGGCAATGATGGATGTTCTAGAGAAAGAGAATTTGCTTGCCAGCCTCCACTGAGCAAGCAAAGAAGCCAGGCTGGCTGGGGGGCCGGGGAGGGCGTCACTCTTCCTGAGGTCTTTGATTTATTCTCCTCTCAAAGCACACTTTCATTGAACATCTTTCAGAGATGAAAATGTAAAAATCGGAGGTGCTGTCCTGAAGCCCAGAAAAATAACTCCGTGGAAGCACACAGCCTGGTAATGAGTGAGATTAGAGGTTCAACTTTCAGAAGTTGCACAGAATAAAATGCATATTCAGGAAGCTCGAGATGGGGTCCCATGCGGACCAAAAATATGTTATGCAAATACAGTGTGTCTGTATTAGTCAGAGAAGTGATGAAGAACACAAAGAAAGCAATTTCGAGGCCTTTCTGTTCCTTAAAGAAAAGACGGAGGGTTCAGAAGAGCCCCCGCCCCTCCCCGAGAGGGCCTCTCCTCTCAGGGCCCCTGGCTGGTCTGGGAGGCACCTGGGAAAAGCCCCTGCACCCCCAATGTGCCCCCCCCACCTTGGCACTGCAGATGCAACCAAACCACACACTAGGGTGAAAAGGAGGGGAGGGAATGAAATAATTATCTTCATCTTTATCTTTACGGTTCATGCATTTACTCTCCATCTATGGTGAGAGCTGACTTCCTATCTCTTCCTTTCAGACACAATGCTCTTAACTGCTGAAAATTATTAGTGCATTTCAGCAAAATTCTAACAGCAAATGTTTACCATGTGGGGCTCATTTCTATTTTTTTTTTTATTGGAAGAATGAANCCCCCAGATGATTCTGATGATGAGCCTGGTGTAGGAAACACCCTTCTTGTCAGAAAAAAACAAGGCCATAAAATCAAGCGTCCGCTGGCAAAGCACACGGCTGGCGAAAGGAGGTTCGGCAGGAGCGTGGCCGTGCCATGGGAGGTCTTAGAAAACTGTCATGAGGGCAGAAGGCACTGAAGGGAGAGACCCAGGGCCCTGACGATTGAGGCTGCACGTTATTGCAAGCCCACGACCCAGGGACTTGTCTCTGAAGCCTCATCAACCTCTGAGGATGGTGCTAAGGGTTCAGAGCAATCATCTAGGCGAAGCGTTGGGCCCCAAAGCAGCTGAACCTGAGAACCCAAAGAAATGGAAATGACTTGCAAGAGCGATTCTGGCTTTGCTTCAACCTGCCTCGGTGAAATGTTTATTCTCGTTTTTGTAGCTGTGACTTGTCTGCTGTCCTCTGCTTCTCAGGATGGACGGTTTCTTCACGGATCCTGGCAATCTGGGGTCCCCTGACGCTCCCCTGGGCTGGCACGTGGCTCACTGAGCTGTCTCCAGGGCTGGGGGCGTCAAGTGGGAGCAGCTCGATGAAGGGGACTAAACGGTGCTGTCTGGGGAACATTGAGTCTGCAAGGTCCTCTGGGCAATGATGGATGTTCTAGAGAAAGAGAATTTGCTTGCCAGCCTCCACTGAGCAAGCAAAGAAGCCAGGCTGGCTGGGGCGCCGGGGAGGGCGTCACTCTTCCTGAGGTCTTTGATTTATTCTCCTCTCAAAGCACACTTTCATTGAACATCTTTCAGAGATGAAAATGTAAAAATCGGAGGTGCTGTCCTGAAGCCCAGAAAAATAACTCCGTGGAAGCACACAGCCTGGTAATGAGTGAGATTAGAGGTTCAACTTTCAGAAGTTGCACAGAATAAAATGCATATTCAGGAAGCTCGAGATGGGGTCCCATGCGGACCAAAAATATGTTATGCAAATACAGTGTGTCTGTATTAGTCAGAGAAGTGATGGAGAACACAAAGAAAGCAATTTCGAGGCCTTTCTGTTCCTTAAAGAAAAGACGGAGGGTTCAGAAGAGCCCCCGCCCCTCCCCGAGAGGGCCTCTCCTCTCAGGGCCCCTGGCTGGTCTGGGAGGCACCTGGGAAAAGCCCCTGCACCCCCAATGTGCCCCCCCCACCTTGGCACTGCAGATGCAACCAAACCACACACTAGGGTGAAAAGGAGGGGAGGGAATGAAATAATTATCTTCATCTTTATCTTCACGGTTCACGCATTTACTCTCCATCTATGGTGAGAGCTGACTTCCTATCTCTTCCTTTCAGACACAATGCTCTTAACTGCTGAAAATTATTAGTGCATTTCAGCAAAATTCTAACAGCAAATGTTTACCATGTGGGGCTCATTTCTTTTTTTTTTTTTATTGGAAGAATGAAATTGGAAGTTTGGGGCATTCCTGTTCATAAAGTAACATATCCATGACGCTTGTCCTTGATGCGCTGCTCCGCTAGTCTAGCAGGCTAACTAAATCCAGGACAAGACTTGTGTATGTGAATTTTATAAAGAGAACAGGAGGTGTCTGCTGTGACAAACTGAATGTGCTGTTTTAAATTTACTAGCGAGGTCTAAAACAGGGGCCCCTCAAGATGTCCATCTGGTAAGTGAGCTCATTACCAGGGAGAAGGGCCCCTTTAAACGGGGGAAGGAACTGGGGCAGAAGCGAGTGGTCCAATGTCTGAGCATGGAGCAAACACCCCCGGCCTTATCTCCAGGCTGCATTCTACAGAGGGTTAGGCAGCATGGCCGCTTGCTAAAAGCGAAACCGGGCTCTGGAGAGCTCACACCGATTATAGTCAGGGAGACGGCAGCTACGGCCTCCAGCCTACTACAAACCTCTACTTTGAAACTAAACCGTGCTGGAGTTAAAGACTGATAGATGGGGCTTCCCTGGTGGCTCAGGGATAAAGAATCCGCCTCCCCATACAGAAGACAGAGGTTCGATCCCTGGTTGCCGTGGAGCAACTAAGCCCGTGCTCCGCAACTACTGAGCTCGTGCTGCAGAGCCTGGGAGCTGCACCGACTGAAGCCTGCGCACCCTGGAGCCCGTGCTTGGCACCAGGAGAACCCACCACGGCGAGGGGCCGGGGCACCACCACGAGAGTGGCCCCTGCCCCCCAAAACTAGGGAGAGCCAGCGCGTGGCAGCAGAGACCTAGCAAAGCCAAGATAAATAAATAAAATTATTATTTTTAAAAATGAATAGATGGAGTTGTCAGAGGCACCTGATCAGCTTCTAGAATGTCCTCTCCCCTGTATCCCAGTCTTCAAGAGTCAGGAGCTCCTGTTTAAAAAACAAAAAGGAAGATTCACACACAGAGAGAACAGACTTGTGGGTGGGGGTGGGGGGAGGAGGGAAGGATTGGGAGTTTGGGACGAGCGGGTGTAAACATAGGACGGACAGACAACAGGGCCCTACTGTGTAGCACAGAGAACCGTAGTCAATATCCTGTGATAAAAGCATAATAAAAAATGAGAAAGAATATACATACATGTATAACCGANGGTGGGGGGAGGAGGGAAGGATTGGGAGTTTGGGACGAGCGGGTGTAAACATAGGACGGACAGACAACAGGGCCCTACTGTGTAGCACAGAGAACCGTAGTCAATATCCTGTGATAAAAGCATAATAAAAAATGAGAAAGAATATACATACATGTATAACCGAGCACTTTGCTGTACAGCAGAAATCAAACAAAACATTGTCAGCCAGTCATGTTTCAATAAAAGTTAAAAATAAATGAAAGTGAAAACCCTAAAGGAAAACCCTGACCACTTGGTTACTTCTCAGGGCCCAGAGCCGTTCCATCCTTTGTGAAGAACCAGCAACAGTCAGGTGAGTTCCTGCTCACCGTTGTGCTGCTCCTGCCAGACTTCCCGCCCGGTGAGAGGCATATGTTGAGGGAGTTAGGCAGTCAGCACGGACGTGGGACAAGAGGGGCCTTTCCAGGGAGAGAGCGAGCGTGTCGGACGAATACTTTGAAAAATTAAATTCAAGGGGTGAAAAACATGGCAGTAAGCGTAGCTGGCTCCTGGGGTAAACAGGTATAAGTTTGAAGCTGGACTTGGAGTCAGCGAACTGAAAAGCAAAAACGAGCAAAATACAGAAACGGAAAAACTCTCCTCTTGAGATCACCAGCAAAGTCACAGAGGCGTTTAGGACTTTCATTTCCTTAGGAAGTCTGCTCATTCACACCACGTTGTCATAGAAACGTTCTCTAAAGTGTTTTCCGGCCATTTCATTGTTTCACTGGAGAACCCGGGAACCACCAAGTACTGGATCCAGAGAAGACAGAAAGGTCCCCTCCTGCCCACTCCCCCAGCAGAAAGAATTCTGGACCTTCTTACTTAAGAGTTCCTGGAAGCGCTTTTTGTTTGAAAACTCTGATTGTCCCTCCCAGCTGGGGGCCAATTCAGAGGGAAAGTTGAGCTATTAAGAACAAATCTTAGAGGAGGCGGACAGTGCCTGCTTCCTGAACGATGGAACCTCCAACGTGGGACTTTTGGAATATGTGTAAATATTTTCACCCACCTTGTTAAACTGCTTTTAATTCTAAATTTGTGTGTAACAGGTAAATCGTGTAAAAAGGTCTCAACAGCACACTTAGACTGTTTGTTTTCCTGTGAGTCTGAGACTTAAACAGGGTATTTTGTTGCTGCTGTTTGACTCTCTGTGACCCCAAGGACCGCAGCATATCAGGCTCCTCTGCCATCCACTGTCTCCGAGTTTGTTCAAATTCACGTCCATTGAGTCAGTGATGCTATCTAACCATCTCATCCTCCGTCGCCCCCTTTTCCTCCTGCCTTCAATCTTTCCCAGCATCAGGGCCTTTTCTAATGAGTCAACCCTCCGCATCACGTGGCCAAAGTATTGGAGTTTCAGCTATAGCATCAGTCCTTCCAGTGAACATTCAGGANTGCTGCTGTTTGACTCTCTGTGACCCCAAGGACCGCAGCATATCAGGCTCCTCTGCCATCCACTGTCTCCCTGAGTTTGTTCAAATTCACGTCCATTGAGTCAGTGATGCTATCTAACCATCTCATCCTTCTCCTCCTGCCTTCAATCTTTCCCAGCATCAGGGCCTTTTCTAATGAGTCAACTCTCCGCATCACGTGGCCAAAGTATTGGAGTTTCAGCTACAGCATCAATCCTTCCAGTGAACATTCAGGACTGATCTCCTTTAGGACGGACTGGTTGGATCTCCTTGCAGTCCAAGGGACTCTCAAGAGTCTTCTCCCGGACCACAGTTCAAAAGCATCAATTCTTCAGTGCTCAGCTTTCTTTATAGTCATCTCTCACATCCATACATGACCACTGGGAAAACCATAGTTTTGACTAGATGGACCTTTGTCGGCAAAGTGATCTCTCTGCTTTTTAATATGCTGTCCAGGTTGGTCATGGCTTTCATTCCAAGGAGCAAGCATTCTTTAACTCCATGGCTGCAGTCACCATCTGCAGTGATTTGGGAGCCCAAAAAATAAAGTCAGCCACCGCTTCCCCTTTCTCCCCTCCTAGGTATTCTCAGATTCATTTTCCACGGATGGCCATCCTTCCTGTTTCCTGGTGCCCCTTGAGGTGAACTGAACCCCCAATGCAGTTGATAAGCTTGATCTCTGCCCAGCACCCTTAGCTGTCAATTTCATCCTTTTATTCATTGCTTTGGAAGCCACTTCAAACCCTTTTTGGAATGAAAGAATTGTCATAAACAACCAAACCGTCCCTCTGTGCTTGTTTTCTAGGAAGAATTGTATTCTTCTAACACAGGACTTAAAATTGTTGGGTTTAATTGGAAAATGGTTTCCTCAATTCCATGTTGTCTCAGTTTGAAAGACATTGACTACACATCAAAAGCCGTTTCCCTGAAAGCAGCCCAAACCCGCAAAATTAATCACCAAGAGCTATTATCATTGGATACTAGACAGTGCCTAACTCCAGGAGGGCACGGTTGCAAGGGTGAACGGCGTGGAGATCATGGAGACCTTCTGTTTGCCCGGAGCACGTCCACACAGCCGCCTGGGTAGACCAGTTCTCCCAGGGAGGTGGCCTTTAACAAATCCATCCTGCGAGGGTCTGTGTGGAGTCCATCATGGCAGCTGCTTTGGATGGAGTCTGACGTTCAAATGCGGTTCCCCAGCAAAGCAAGACGGCAATCTCTCTGAGTGTCAGAGCAGAATCTGCTGACAGTGAACTTGGAGGAGCTTTAGGCGTATAATCAGAATCAAAGGAGGTGCCGGTCTGCTGAACTTTAAATGGATTATTAACAAAAAGCAGAGCCTGACAGAGCAGTCTGCAATGGCTTACCTTCTAAGCTGCAGCTCAGCCCAGAGCTGGCCATCAGACTAGCACTGGTTTTCTAGAATACGTATGTCTGGGAGGGCGGTGGAGAGACCTCAAGTGTGAACTTTCCCCACATGCTCTCTCCTAGCTCAGACGGTCTATATGAGCAACTTAAACAATTTTAAGTAAGGAAGAAGCAAACATTCCTCGTATCCTGGCTTGTTGTCAATCCCTGGCCCGAGTCGGAAAGCAGTGGTTCCCCCGTCTCTTTAAAAATGTATTTACTTATTTTTTTTTCAATCTGATGACTTCTGCCCTGGGCCAGCTGAGGCCAGGTCATTTTGAATGTTTGAATTAAGGAGCCCTTGGGAAAAGAAACTTTCATTATTTTTCTGTCTGGGTGAGTGTCAGAACAATTCATCATAACAACTAATACAAATGTACTTATTTCTATAAAAGCCAACTCCCTGAACCCGAAGTGGGCATTTGTGCCGCTGCCCGGAGCTTTTTTTCTGGTTTCAGTTCACTGAACGCTTTGTGTCTGTGTAAGCTGCATCGGTGGGGTGCTCGCAGGCCTGAGACGGTGAAGGAGAGCAGAAATGCGACAATTAGCTGGAGTACTTGGGATGTGCAGACAGCCAAGTGAAGTCACTGGGGCTGCTGCTTGGAAGTTAATACCCAGGCCAATCGGAGAGACAGACAGAAGACTAAAATGAGAGGCTTTATGAGTATGGCCTTGCCTGCAGTGAGCTCACCTGGGAACGAAACGACAGCTGTTCACGAGCGCCAGAAAGGAAGTCGGGAAGTGGTTATCCGCTCTAGAAAGGAGGGTCGCCTGTGACTCTGTGAGACGGGCACCTTCAGACGTGGTCTTGGTGTGCGTTTCCTCCACTTTCTTAGACTCAGCCTCAAGAAGAACTAGAGGCATCATGCCAAGAAGGCAAAGAGAAATGAACAACGGTTTCCTGCCTCAGAAGGACGCTCTTGAGACGCCAAAGGAAGGACACAGAAGGGGCAAGTAAAGGGCTTATCCTTTGGACACAGGAAAGGAAGAGGCTGCCACCTGGGGGGCGGGCAGTGCGAGGGCTGCCGGGAGGTGAGCGGAGAGGGAACGGGCACCGAGGGCAGCCACACAGTCCGGCGGAGGCTGANGGCGCTTGTCAGCCTCCTCTTTGCGCCAGGTGGTGCTGTTGACCCTGGCGGTTCCAATCACCGACTTCTTGCTGGTTTTCGGCTCCTCCTTCTGACTCACGAGCTGGCTCAGGCGGTGGGCCCTGGGTGGGCTCCACCGGGAGGGGAGGTCGGGGACAAGCCGCTTGCTGGTGCCGCTCACAGGGGGCAGGTCCAAGGGCCCACCTGGAAGGGCCAGTGGGACGTGCGCTGTCCCTTCTCCAGAAAGTCGGAGGAAGTTTCAACCATTACTTGGCAAATCTGACTGATGAACAGTCATGTGGTCCTGGGAGCGGGAGGAGGAAGTCTAGTTTCCTGCCTTCTTTTTTGTGTGGTTTCCCTAAGTGTCTTCCTATGGAGAGAAGCTAAGAAAACTGAGATGCAAGCACCTAAAATACCTGTAAAGATTACAAGCAGACGTGAAATTACAGTCTCACTTGTTTAAGAAGAGCAAATCTGTCCATGGGGATAAAATAATGTAAATGATGGTTGTGGTATAAGAATTAAAAGGAAATGGTGCCCCAGACAACCAGGGCATCAGACGCCCGCTGAGATGGCAGCACGGGGCGTCCTGTGGCCTGGCCGGGGCAGAGAACGCTACTGTGAGCGGTCCGCGTGCGTCAGGGCCTGCGTGGAAGACGGTGGTCCCTTGGGAAAGCAGGAATCTGGAGTGTTTTTAAGCACGTTTTTAAAGTGAGGTAGGTGGAAGGCCTGAGCTTGGGGCTTGCTGACCAGGGTTGGCGGTTTGGGGCCCAGCCAGAGTTCCAGCAGCTGCCGCCCTGGTAATGCCCCCACCCCCACCCCCCGGTGCCTGTTCTTGGGGTCTGTGGCCTGCTGAAGGAAGGGCTGGACACGCAGTCCAGGAAGTGTCAGCCGGAGGAGGAGGACGAGAGGAGATGTGTGAGCCCCAAACGTCAGAGCTTCAAACCCTGACCCCCTTGCGAATTACCTCTCCCGTTGCTCTCGTTTTCAGAAATCATGCGGTCCAATGGATTCTGTTTAGCAAATACGGAAACGATCGTTATTGACCACAGTATTCCGAACGGCAAAGACCAGCACGGGGCGGTGGACCCCATGGAGCACCTGTAAGTGGGCTGATTGTCGCTGGCAGGGCCCAGCTGGGTTCCTGGGTTCTCCCCCTTCTGTGCTCACGGGCCGGGAGCCTCCACTCCGCGGGCAGCCCTTCCCCGCCTGGGGGCTGGCTCGGGCGGGCGGGGGTCAGGCGCCTGCCCAGCCTCACGGCCTGCGTCCTCGCGCAGGTTTGAGGGCGGGGGCGAGCTCCCCGCCGAGCTGGGGGACGGGGACGACCCGGCGGCCTACGTCACCAACCTGTCCTACTATCACCTGGTGCCCTTCGAGACGGACATTCTGGACTGAGGCCCCCCGGGGTGCCACCCCCAGCCCACCTGGGACCTGCCTCTCGAGCCTGGACGGATCACAAGTGCCTGCGAGACAGCCCGGGCCAGGACTGGACACCCGGCCCTCCCCCAGGAGGACACCTGGCCAGCCTCCCCTACGTGCCCTCCCTGGACCAGCGCATAGGACATTTCGAGTGAGACCTTGCTGGGTCCCCGGGTTGTGGACGACGCGGGGGGGTGTTCTCTCACCCAGGTTTCCCGGGACCAGGACGTGCGGCTTCCAGTCCCGCCTCCTGCCTTCTCCCCAGAAGCTGTGGGCTTCGTGTCAGCCCAGGGGTGCTGGCGGAACATTGGTCGTGAGTGGGGTATCGGGTACGGGCATGGGGGACCCACTGACCGGTGCCCACGTGGGGGACACAGAGAGGATGGAGCCCACCTGGCCTCCTGCGAGGGCTGAGGACGCTGGGGCCCCAGGCGGCTGGGGGCCATTCCCCTGCCCGTCACCAAGCTTGCGATGACGCAGCCACCGCGTCAGCCTGAGAAGACGGGAGCCAGGAGGTCACCGGGTGTCCCTGGCGGGTCCCTGGCTGCCCTTGGGGAGGGCCTGGGTCCTGTGTGTTCATCTCCTCACAGAGTCTACTAATGGCCAGAATTTGCTCATGTAAATAATAGTAAATTATTGAGAATCCTAATTCTTTTACACAGTCTGTTTTTAAATCTATTTTCATGAAATAAAACATTGCTCTCCTCTGATCTGTTTATCACGTGGCTCTTGTCCCTGCCCCGGAGCCAGGGGACCCCACACGCTGCCCGGCCGGCCGCCCCAGCACTCACTGTCCTTTAGGAAGTGTGTTCTCACCCTGGGGAGTGATCTGTGCAAAAAAGAAGTGCAAGCCACTCAGTCGTGTCCAACTCTTTGTGACCCCATGGACTACCCCATCCATGGAATTCTCCAGGCCAGAATGCTGCGTGGGTAGCCTTTCCCTCCATCCAGGGGATCTTCCCAGCCCAGGGATCGAACCTGGGTCTCCCACATTGCAGGCGGATTCTCTACCAGCTGAGCTACCAGGGAAGCCCAAGAATCCTGGAGTGGGTAGCTGATCCCTTCTCAAGCGGATCTAAACTGGAAAGGAAACAGGCGGTGTGTGCTTTTGACTTTGGGTCTCCCCTTCCTGAGAACTCCCCGCTGGCGGCCCCAGGAAGACCCTCCTGTGACCCAGTGGGCAGCATATGGCCTTCCTGTGGCCTCCGCACCTCCCTGGCCTCCAGCCGCGCTCGGTCGGAGCAGCCCGCTTCCTAATAGGCAGTTGAGTGGCCAGCGGGGTCAACAGCTGCCTTCCTCTCTTGGGGGTCAAATTCAGTTCTGAATGGATGGGGCCTCCTCCTGCCGGGGTTAGAATCAATCACAGTCTGCTGATTAGCGTCCAAGTTCCAGTCGCTCTTTCCTGGGTATCTTCCTCGTTATCCACGTTCCACGGGGGGCTTCTCCCCAGCTGTGGGGTCACGGTGGCGGCAGCTCCCTTGGCTCCTCCACTCATGGGGACCGTGTCACCCCTCAGGGCCCAGCTCGGCTCCCCAGGCCCAGCGCAGCTTTCACACAGAATGCTCCACTGTTTTCCAGTCAGTGTGCACCCAGATCGCTAAGGTAAGGGTCAGATTGTTGCATGTTTTCCTATAAAATACATCACAGCATTCTCTGACTTTTTTTTTTTCCTGGAAAAACATGATCTTCCAGGCCCATTTGTTGCGTGCCCACATTTGAAAGGAGCAGGGGTACACATCAGTATTTTCAAGCGCGACAGTAAATGGGGCCCGTGCAGACTCCTGGTGAGGACGCCGCTGTGGGTGGTGGGAACTTGGGCTCATGCCCTGTGTGGAAGCTGGCAGTCACGTGGGTGTTGTGGGCGCAGAGCAGCCAGTCCCCCCAGCCCTTCAGCAGAAGCTGGAAATCTGACTTTCTATGTGAAGTACCCCAGTTTAGAGGTGTTGCAAAAAGTGAAAGTAACGAGGAACGACCGAGTTAAAGAACCAGGAATTCCGGGCCTCTGGACTATCAGCTTAGAGACTGATGCCCGAGGGCTTAGGTGGACGTGAGAAGTCTGCTCGCCAGTCCACACGCCCCTGTGAGTGGGGAAGTCCACCGGTGAGCTGGACCTGTTCGGCGAGTGTGGAAATTGGAGGGGAGGGAGGGAAGGAATTGGATCAAATGCCAGTGTAAACAGCCCTGGGTTCAAGACTCCAGAGCTGATGGAAGACACCTGACGCCACAAAAAGTCCACCAGTGAATTAGGAGCCTGGGGTCAGCAGAGTTAAGCCGCTGCATAAAGAGGAGAGAACAGCAAGGTCCTGCCACATAGCACAGGGGACTGTACTCAGTGGCTTGTAATAGCCAAGACCCTGAAAAAGACCAGATGCTTCTGTGTTGTTGAGTCACTGCTATGCTCCAGGCCCGGTGCCCGTTTGCATCCCCCGCTGACAGGGCAGGAGGGCTCCGCGCTCTCCACACCCTCCCCAGCATCTGTTACTTGCAGACTTTCTCACGACGTCCATTCTGACGAGCGGTGAGGCTTCGCTGCAGCGTTCATCTGCGTTTCTCCCACAGTCATCGACGCTGCACATCTCTTCGTGTGCTTCTTGGCCTCGCTACAGTCTCCAGGCTCTTTGGTGGGTTTGGAGCCGCTGGTCACCCAGTTTCCGGTCGAGAACACGGGCGTCTTCCGCTGAAGTCCTTTTCTTCCAGGAGAAGCGGTTCTGGCCAGTGTGTCGGGCCCGGGGACATGGCTGCTGCTGACCGCAGGCCGCACCTCCTCTTCGTGGTTTTGAAAATACGTTTTTATTTTTGGAACTGTTTGCTGTCCTTTCCTGAAAGGGAGCTTAATGACCAGGTGCCCCTCTGGCGTCCTTCCCCACCCACAGGAGGGGTTTGATTTTTGCCCATTTCAGTGTTTGATGGAAACAGTGCCCATTTCTCGAGTGTTTGGTGGAAACAGACAACATCAAAAGTAGGGCTTTGAGAAGCTGGACTAGCTGGATGATGGGAGTGTGAAGTCCTCCCGTGACTCGAAACGCTGACTCACTGAGAGAGGTCTGATTGAGCCTCATCTGACTCCCCACTGGGTTGTTTTATTTTTTATAATTTGATGTGTGGAGTTGATTTGACTGAGTCAGCCTGCTGTTTTGCGGAGAGAAGACTTCAGTACAATCCACGAAGTCGGTGCTCTGAGCACTTAGGCAGAGCTGCCCTGGCCTCCCAGCCCTGAGGCCACGATACCGGAGGGGACTGAAGACACCAGCCTCCAGGCGGCCGGGAGGCCCCCTCGGGGAGCAGGGGAGGGGAGGACATCGTCCAGCGGGTGGAAAACTCTGAGCAGAGCGTGAGGGAGGCCGGGGAGGCGGCAGGGTGAGTGAAGGGCCTGTGGTCACAGGGAGGTAAGGGCCGCGGCCAAGCGTGAGACGCACCCCTGGGCCTGAACGTGCGGAAACGGGGCCTGACGGCTGAGTCTCCGGGGAGCTCGGCAGGGCAGGCAGCTCACAGGCCAGTTTGCGTCCCCTCCCGGCCGTGTGGGTGCAGGAGGGGGACACATGGGTGGGTGGTCTCTGCTGTCCAGGCTGGTCCCAGCGCAGACTTGAGCAGAGCTGCTTTCTTCAGGCCTGGGCTCAGCCTGCAGCCTCAGAACTGCTGAGCTGTTCTCCGGGCCCAGGAGCCCCTCGGGGGCCCTGGGATCCGGTTAGACGAGCTCGGAGCCCTGGCGTGGGACTCTCACACTTGTCATCCCAGCCCCTTCAGGACGGTGTGGGGCCTCCTCTCCCCCCCAGCTGGGCAGGTCAGCCTGCCGCCCCCACCCCCGCCCCTCCCGGTCTACTCCCTCGGGATTCTGGCTCCACTGGACCTTTGGGCGCAGGGTGGTGGTGGGGGATGGCCACGCCAGCGCTTCCCCAGAAGGAAACTAAGAGAAAGGAATGAGGACGTGCGCTGTGCAACCGACAGGCTCTGTCGGCCCGTCTGCTGGGGGAGGACAGGCGGGACCCACCCCTGAGGCTGGCCGGGGCCCGGGGGCCGGGCTGTTCGGCTTCCTGGGTCACTAGAAGCCAGAGGCAAGTTTGGATTTGGAAGGTCCCAGGTCGTCCGGGGAAACCCCTAGGTTGGGGGGCTCCACCCCGCATCAGGGGGGCCTTGGCCTGGGTGCCGTGGCTGCTGCTGGCTGGCGGCCACTCCTGCCTCATTTGCCCCCAGGGGAGCCTGGACTGGGTGTGCTGTGGCCCCCAGGCCCCAGACCTGCAGGCCTTGCCTGACCCCACTGCTATATGTGGAGCCCGGACCTCCTGCCTCATCCGGCAGGGCTCCGCTCCCACAGCCCACCCGTGGCCAGAGCCCTGTCCATGCATGGGCCCAGCAGCATGGCCGGCCGGCCCTCCACCATCACCAGGAGGGGCTTTCAGTCACCAGCGGGCTCATTCCCTCCATGTTCTGTTTACAGACCTGTGTCTCCCTGGGCCCCAAGCCCTCGGCTCAGAGGCCACATAGTCCGTTCTGCACAGTTTGGGTGATGCATTGAATAGAAACTGGTGATAAATTGGATGGAATATCCAGAGAATTCTCTCTTCACAAATCTTTTCCAAAAATCTAAGGAGCCTGAATATGCGCCACGGTTTACTTGATTATCGTCCTGGTAATCAGCTTCCAAAATGAGCTCTGAGCAGGCCCGGGGGCTGTGGGGTCTGGAAGATTTGCGAGCAGCCCCATGCCGGGGACGCGCCCGCCCTCTCGGGAGCCCAGCTCGTCCCTTCTCACACACGAGGTCGCCAAGCCCATCGTTTCTCACTGTCACTCGCTATCCTGAGTCTTCACCTGGAACAGGTTCAAGTGCTATGACTGATGTTAATCACTGCTCGTGACGGTTATTACCGTTTAGGAGTGAAGTGGCTCTGGCTGGAATTCTCCTCTTAACAGTAGTGTGCTAGTGATAAGGGTCAAAGTCGCTGCGGTAAATCCCTAGGCAGCAGCTGTACTTCAGAGCCAGGCGGACAGCGTTCAGATCTCAGCTACACCCCCAAAGGGTAACTCCGAGCCAGTCCCAGGAGCACTCTGTGCCTCAGTTTACCCACCTGCAAAGAGGGGTGATCATAGGTTCTTCACAGTCTGTTACAAGAACCCAGTGAAAGAGAGCATGGGAATGCTTAGCAGTGTCTGGAAAACAATCTGTGCCGGTAGGTAATGGGTTCCGTTACTGGACACCCGTGTTAGGAGGTTCGTAGCAGACTTTGCCGAGGGGGTGTTCCCAGCCGGTTTCAGGGGGAAGCATCCAACAGGCACAGGGTATTGCCAGGCTTTGCGCTGGTGGCCACAAGCTGGGCGTCTCATGGACCTGACCATGGGCATTCCTTATGCTTTCATGGGTGATTCAGACGAAAGCACCCAGTATGTGTGAGAAATACGTCCGAGGAACAGCACAGAGAGAAATACGGTGAGGAAAGGGTGACGGGCACTTTGCTCTGATTTAATCTGCCTGGTTCATCATATTCAAGCCCAGAGAAGCACGGTCTGCAGCGCTGGGCAGAACGCAGGCTCGAAGGTGACTGTGGGCTGCGCCTCCACTCTGTCTGGAGGTGCAGCTGCTGGGTGACCCCCCCGGCCCCCCAAGTATTCTCATGGGTAGAGTTGCTCTCCATCAAATTCTCCCAGCTTCCCTTCTCCTGGTGGAAACTGCCACCTGGTTGCTTCCTTACCCTGAAGTACAGAACCCTCATCACAGTGTAGGGACCATCCCTTCCCTGGGGACCAGAAGTGTGACCAGGGACCAAAATCCAGACCCCAAGGAAGGGGCTCTGATGGTCAGATTCCAGGGCTCAGCTGCGGGCGGGGAGTGAGAACAGGGTCCGGAGTCAGGACAGTACCAGAGTCCTCCCTGAGATAGTGTTGAGCACGGTCCCCGGCTGGTCTTAGCAAAGCCGAGATGGGGTGCCAGGCTCTGCCCTGGGGCCCGTGAGACGAGGGCAAGCAAGCTAGCGGGGCCCTCACTCTGCCTCACCCGCAGCTCGCAGTTCTGGGTCGTTTCTAGGGCACTAAGATGTGTGTTTAGATAAAGCTGGAAGCTGCGGTCACAACCTCTGAAGTCCTCCTTTGCCTCTGCCGCTAGCTGAAGGAAAGCTTCCGGGCTTTGGAGGCCGACCTGTGTGGGCCGAAATCCTCATTGCTTCCCACGTTCGGGCAGCCCCAGGGTCTGCAGGGCTTTCCTGCGCCAGAGACGGTTAAGCGGAAATGTGAAGGGAGGACGAG
>SJYA01002745.1:295738-307618 GCA_006410615.1 Neotragus moschatus | reverse complement strand
TTCACGCAGGCGTATGGGGCTTCACGCAGGGGTGGAGGGGGTTCACGCAGGGCTGGGGGGTTCACGCAGGGCTGGGGGGCCCACCTACGGGCTGGCTCCCTGGGGGGTGGTTCCTGGTCTCCCCCTGCTTTGTCACACGGGGAGAGAAAGCCAAAGGACTATAGGATTTCTCCACCATGAGTCCCAGCTGAGCGTGAATTATTCAAACGCGCTGGATCAATTATTCAGGACGATGAGTTGGCGTATGCGGTGTGGGTTTGCTAGTAAACAAGAGGAGCACTGAGCCGCACTGGGCAGGAGACAGAGGCCCCACCGACCCCTCGCTGATGGCATCTGTGTCTTGCCCTGACGTCAGGGCTCTTGCTGGAGAGAACAGTGACCCCACAGATGCTCCCTGGACAGATCTGGGAGTGGCGGGAGTGGCTGGACCTTGTCTCCCGGGCCTGGCTCCCAAGGCCAGATTGTATTTGATCTCAGATTGGCCGAAGGTCTGCCAGGATGTCTTGTGAGTTTGCTTTCTCTATCGTTTGTTGTGAAATGTCTTCGTAGTAGTTGTGAAACAGATCTTTGGCGCAAGTCCTCGTCCCAGCCTGGAAGGCGTGAGATTGAAAATACATGGGGCCCAGGCCCCAGACGAATGTGGACCCTTCAGCTGACGAGGTGGCGGGGTTGTTCTGAACCGTTCCAGGGATGTCTGGAGCCTCCCGCCCCGCCCTGTGCCCGTTCAGGTCCCCAGGCACCCACAAATTCTCCTCTGATTCCGTGTCCTTTCTGGCTTAATGCGTCAGAACAGCCGTCCCTCTCCTCCCGCAAACCTGCCCGTTCCCAGCGATCTCCAGCCAGGAATGTGGGGACTGTTCTTGGCCCTCTGTCCCCTCCGCCTTCAGACCATTGTGAAACCCTGTCTCCAGATTACCTCTCACCTCCGTCCCCACTGCCCCCTGCCACCCACTGCCCGCCAGTCCCTGCCAGGCCACCAGATCCCAGGGTCTGAGCTCAGCCCCAGTCAGGTACCTGTGCCCTCAAACTGGCTCGTAGCAGGCGTATCAGCCACGTCCCTCCAATCTTGGCAAGACTCCATCACAAGGCCAAAGGCAGGGGGTGGGAGCGGGCGCCAGGTCGATCCTGGCTTTGAAAGCTCCTTAAAGGAACAAATTTTCCTTTGCTGGGGATCTGTAGATTATTGTATCTTATTCAAATTGAGTTTTTTACCTAAGCTTGTTTTAATGCTTCCAAACTTGCTTCTCTTTTGATCTGAGTGGCTGGCTACCTGGGGCTTTGGCTCTCCAGGGGTCCAGGGGAGCCGCAAAGGGGAAGCTGCTAGGGGGTGTGTTTCCAGAACTATGTTGGTGAAAGGAGAGACCTCTTCTAAAGGGTGGGTTAGCCCACCTGGGGTCATCGAGTCACCCCCACCTGCACCCCACATGGACGTGTTCGCACCCAGGGTCTCCTGGGAGAGCTGGCGGGTAGGAGCATGTCCAAGTAGGCGACTTCTGCCCCTGGCCATGCTCCCAACATGCAGGGA
Source organism: Neotragus moschatus (assembly GCA_006410615.1). NCBI lineage: Eukaryota > Metazoa > Chordata > Mammalia > Artiodactyla > Bovidae > Neotragus > Neotragus moschatus. The sequence goes on along the minus strand of SJYA01002745.1, from coordinate 306,093 downwards.
CAGACACGGACACTCCCGTGGACACTCAGTACCAGGATATCAGAGGGTGTGTGTGGGTGTGTGTGTGTGTTCATGCTTTGTTTTGTTTTAGTTCAGAAAAATGTTCCGACAGTGGAGGGGAGCTCTCCCTGCAGCAGGAGAACCAGGTTGGGTGGGGCTCGTCTGACCCCTGGGGGTCTGCAGGCCGTCCTGCGGTTCCTGGCAGGACAGTCCCTGCTGACAGCAGGCGCTGGGCTCCGTCCCTTCCTGGAGAGCCTGGCGTCCCGGTGAGGACAGTGGTCAGGAACGCGGGCGCTCAGAGCAGCCCTTGGTCCCGTGGTTGGTCTTCGGACCCAAGCTCCCTGGGGACCCCCTGGGGCCACCTTATTAGCATACCAGAAACCCTCTCCTCAATAAAGGAAATTCCAAAGAGTTGGAAATTCTGCCAGGACCTGGGGCAGACTGTGTACAGTCTTCACTGTTCACGGTTTGTGTTGCCCTTCCCATGACTGCAAATGACGATTTACACAATTCCGTGTTTACCATTCGTCTGTCCACTGGACCGTCGGGTTCATGCATACAGGGGTCTGGTTGCTCCTGTTGAAATGTATCCTCCAAGCCAGATGCCCCGGTCCCAGAGCTGCTCACATGATGATTACACAGAGCTTGAGCGGCAGGGAGCGAGGCCAGAGAGGCACTTGGGGGCCAGACTGCAGGCCTCCCGTGCCCCATGGCCTGCAGTCCGCAGCCTTTCTCACCTTTAATTTCAGAAACCGCCGGCAAAACGGAGCCAGAAGTCGTAAAGTCCCCAGGGTCCAGCTTCGTGAAGCCCCTTTGCAACACAGTCCTTGGAAGCCTGGGGGCAGCCGTGGGAGATTCCTGTGACCCATGGCTTCACGGCAGGGCAGGGTGTGACTGAGCTCCAAGTCAGGGGAAAGGGCTCAAAACACAGAAGGTGGTGAGATTCATCTCTCTCATGTTTAACAGCCTGAGAAGTGATGGTAAAAGGCGAGAAGAAGGGGAGGAGCAGGAGATGGAGGAGACGTGGGGCCCGTGCGGCGAGTCGGGGACCAGCCCTGGTGTCTGCTGAGCGCCGCAGTTGCGGGAAGAGACCGTGGGGAGGCAGCCAGTTCCTCCAGGGGGAGCTGATCAAGGCTCAGGTCACAGGCTTCAGCGTCCCCTGCTGACAGCCAGGGCAAGTATGGAAATACATCAAAAAATATAAAGATACAGGAAACACATTGATGTCTCCTGATGAAAATAGCGGAGCCGTGAGCCAGATGGCATCATGCTGGTCAGTGCAGACCGGTCCATGCAGTCCTCTTTCCAGAGCAGACCCGAGGGCCTTCACACAGGCAGACAGAGGTCTCCGGCCTTCACTCTGTCTGCTCAGCTAAACTGAGCCTGCTCTTCGGATCCATTGTACTGTCGTGTCTGACCCTTTGCGACCACATGGATTGCAACTATACAGTCCATGGGATTCTCCAGGCCAGAGCACTGGAGTGGGGAGCCTTATCCCTTCTCCAGAGGATCTTCCCAACCCAGGGATCAAACCCAGGTCTCTCGCATCGCTGGCAAATCCTTTACCAGCTGAGCCACAAGAAAGGTTTAGCACAATGATCAAACACAAACGTTTCTATGTTGTCAAATAAAAATATAGCGTTCAAGTTTTTTAAGCCCATAAACGTAGAGGCACGTTTTGAAGAAAATAAGCTATAAAAAGAAAGTCCTGCCATCTTGAAAAAGGCCAGGTGAGGGGTTAGGAGAGCAGAAAAGGAGGAAACAGAAGGAGAAAATCACATTTCTTCCAGGGAGCTGGAGCCAGTGACTTGGGGGAGCTCCCCGGGGCGGGGCGGGGCTGGAGAAACAAGGCCTTGAGAAAACGCTGAACGGTGGTCGTTACTCACGTCTAGATGGTCATCTAGGCTTTTCAAGGTAACAGCTTGTATTTTAAAAGATTATTTCCAATCTTTTAAAATCTTGCTCTAAATGGAATACTCTGTTTCCTTCTGGAAGCCGTTACTTGGGTGGCTGGCAGAGTCTTAACCATGCCTGGCAGGAGCTGCCAGTCTTGTTCAGATAGGATACCAAGTCCAGACTAAATGTCCCCACCTTAGCTTCCCTCAGAGAATCCTAGCAAAGCCTTGGCACGCGATCCGCAGAACGAGGGCCGTGGGGGTGGCTGAGTGGGGAGAGGCGGCCTTAACTGCCTGCAGTTACAGTGATGCGCTTGGAGAAGTTAAACGTACAGATTTTCTTTCCTTTCTTTTCTACATTTCCTTTTTGTATTGATACGCTTACCTTACATTAAGCACTTTATTTTCACTGTGCGTTTGGTTCTTAGGTTGACTCTATATTTTTATCATCCTAAATATCTAAGAAGGATATTGTACGTTTGAAAAAAATAAACAAAGTAAAATACCGAGCTTGGCAAATTTCACAGGAGCATGTGAGTTTGTGAACACCCTGCCGGAGCCCTTCCGGGACCTTGGAAGCAGGCAATGTAAGTCAGAGGCTTCAGGCTTTAGCACCACAGCAAACTCACTGTCCACAGGCAGGGTCCAGGCACAGAGAGATCCCTTCTGGGAAATGCCTGTGATCTCGGCCAAGTCTCTGATTTCACACCCATGGTGACTATCACCCAGAGAAGGGGTCACGTCCAGTCTGTCTTTATCCCCACCAAGAAGTCTAAGTGGGGGAGGGTGGGGACCACACACCAAGAATGTCTCTTGTCCCCAAACAACCTCCTCCTCACTGCTTTCTGGACAAAGTCCCCGAGTCACTCGTGAAGTTCCGCCCTCGCTACACAGAAATCTGTTGAGTGTTTGCTCTGAGCCAGGCATCCTGCCAGGAGGGCATCCAGTCTGTGGCCTGTGCTGTGGCTTCGGGCTTAAAGCTCTGCTTGCTGTTCTCTGGGCCCCAGTACTGCTCCTGTGCGGTGGGCTATCTCAGGGCGGAAGGGTCCTGGATGCCACTCAGCCCCCCAGTGCAGGCGGCCCAGGGCTCTGGCTGCAAGACATTGATGCAAGTCCCAGCTCTGACCTAGCCAGGTGTGTCACTTGGGCAGTCAGCCTCCCTGAGCGCTATGTGTTCATCTGCACGTATGTGTCTCTCAGGCGTGTCCAACTCTTTGCAGCCTCGTGGACTATGTCCCGCCAGACTCCTCTGTCCATGCAATGCTCCAGGCAAGATTACTGGCGTGGGCTGCCATTTCATACTCCATCTGTCTGTGAAGCCCAGCGCGTAGTACTGAAGAACTCCTTAAAACCCAGGTAGATTTACGTTCGGGAGGGAAGAACATTGGCAAGTTGCTAATAAACAAAACGCATCATGACACTGACAGATGGCTGTTGGTGGCCATTGGATGCTTCCTCGCTGAATCAGTGGCTGAAGTCCCTTCAGGGGCCCAGGTCCAGGTAGGGGACTCTGAAGAATAATTAAAGTTATTTGTGATCTCAGGTCTGTATCAACACACGGAGTCCGGATGAAAGGGGAGTTTGCCTCAGACTCATTGGAGGGGCACAGATTCGGTGAAAAAGGTCTGAGAGGTGGGTAGACTATATAACTCTGTGGAGGTCCAGGGGGTCTTAAGAAGAGTGTGACTTGGTAGGAAGCTTGACACTCACCATGAAGGATGGAAGAGGCCTGACAGTGGGATGTCCAAAGCCCCTGAGACCCTTACCTGTGGAGCTGAGACATCTGTGTGGCTGAGAATGGCCCCTTCCCAGGGGCAGGAGGAGGGCAGGGGCAGAGGGGAGAGGTCGGGGGTCAGGGGTCACTAGGAAATGCGTGAAATCTGGAGGCACAAAGTAATGAATTAAAATTAATTAAACTTATGACTGGAAACCAAAGTTGGCAGCGAGAACTCACAAAAATTGTGCAGCCTCCACGCGAGAAACTGTGTAAATGAGAATCTGTATCAGATGTGCACTGTGTGTGTGTGTGTGTGTGAAGGCGGAGAGTACCCGCTGGGCTGCGTCACTCTGATTTGAGCTTGGTTTGGGGATTTATTGTTGCGAGGTCTTCTCTTGGGCTGGGAAAATGCCCCCGGAGACGAGCAGAAACCCTCGCGCTGGAATCGCAGATCATGATTGCTGTGTCTGCCTGCTCGCCCGCAGACTTGTGCTTTGCTCTCCTTTTTAAATTCACTTGCTCCTTTGACTGCACAGGCTCTCAGCTGCAGTGCACGGGCCCTTCCCTGCAGCGCGAAGGCTTCTCTCTAGTTCTGGCACGTGGGCTCCACTGCCCCGTGGACTGTGGGATCGAGTTCCCTGACCAGGGATCGAACCCTTGTCCCCTGCATTGGAAGGCAGATTCTTAACCACTGGACGCCAGGGAAGCGCCCCTGGGCCCACGTGTTCCTGTGTCTGTCTCTGTGAAATGCTGCCAGCCCTTCACGAGCACAGGCTTGGACATCTCATCTTTAGCTCAGTGTCTCAATGCCTTAGTAAATGCTGAGTGAGACCCCGTTCGGGTCATAACCACCTCAGAACCAGACAGAAGTATGAGAGCTGCTTAAGCACTTAATGACCTGTGTCCCTTGGTTGAGATGGGAGTGTAACACCTTTGAACGCATTTTACAAGTTGGCATTTGCCCAGCTGGACTGTGGTCGCAGGTCCAACCAAGGAGACGTCCAACCACGGGCCCACCCTCCGGGCCGCTTCTCAGGAAGAGCTGGAGAAGGGTCCATTCAGCATTCAGGTTTCTGACGGAGGGCAGGTCATTGCTGTTCAGTCACTGAGTCGTGTCCGACTCTGCAACGCCTTGCACTGTGGCTCCTCTGTCTGTGGGATCCTCCGGGCAGGAACGTCGCAGCGGGCTGCCGTCTTCTTCTCCAGGGGATCTTGCTGATCCAGGACTCTCCGGGCAGGAACGCCGCAGCGGGCTGCCGTCTTCTTCTCCAGGGGATCTTGCTGATCCAGGACTCTCCGGGCAGGAACGCCGCAGCGGGCTGCCGTCTTCTTCTCCAGGGGATCTTGCTGATCCAGGACTCTCCGGGCAGGAACGCCGCAGCGGGCTGCCGTCTTCTTCTCCAGGGGATCTTGCTGATCCAGGACTCTCCGGGCAGGAACGCCGCAGCGGGCTGCCGTCTTCTTCTCCAGGGGATCTTGCTGATCCAGGACTCTCCGGGCAGGAACGCCGCAGCGGGCTGCCGTCTTCTTCTCCAGGGGATCTTGCTGATCCAGGACTCTCCGGGCAGGAACGCCGCAGCGGGCTGCCGTCTTCTTCTCCAGGGGATCTTGCTGATCCAGGACTCTCCGGGCAGGAACGCCGCAGCGGGCTGCCGTCTTCTTCTCCAGGGGATCTTGCTGATCCAGGACTCTCCGGGCAGGAACGCCGCAGCGGGCTGCCGTCTTCTTCTCCAGGGGATCTTGCTGATCCAGGACTCTCCGGGCAGGAACGCCGCAGCGGGCTGCCGTCTTCTTCTCCAGGGGATCTTGCTGATCCAGGACTCTCCGGGCAGGAACGCCGCAGCGGGCTGCCGTCTTCTTCTCCAGGGGATCTTGCTGATCCAGGACTCTCCGGGCAGGAACGCCGCAGCGGGCTGCCGTCTTCTTCTCCAGGGGATCTTGCTGATCCAGGACTCTCCGGGCAGGAACGCCGCAGCGGGCTGCCGTCTTCTTCTCCAGGGGATCTTGCTGATCCAGGACTCTCCGGGCAGGAACGCCGCAGCGGGCTGCCGTCTTCTTCTCCAGGGGATCTTGCTGATCCAGGACTCTCCGGGCAGGAACGCCGCAGCGGGCTGCCGTCTTCTTCTCCAGGGGATCTTGCTGATCCAGGACTCTCCGGGCAGGAACGCCGCAGCGGGCTGCCGTCTTCTTCTCCAGGGGATCTTGCTGATCCAGGACTCTCCGGGCAGGAACGCCGCAGCGGGCTGCCGTCTTCTTCTCCAGGGGATCTTGCTGATCCAGGACTCTCCGGGCAGGAACGCCGCAGCGGGCTGCCGTCTTCTTCTCCAGGGGATCTTGCTGATCCAGGACTCTCCGGGCAGGAACGCCGCAGCGGGCTGCCGTCTTCTTCTCCAGGGGATCTTGCTGATCCAGGACTCTCCGGGCAGGAACGCCGCAGCGGGCTGCCGTCTTCTTCTCCAGGGGATCTTGCTGATCCAGGACTCTCCGGGCAGGAACGCCGCAGCGGGCTGCCGTCTTCTTCTCCAGGGGATCTTGCTGATCCAGGACTCTCCGGGCAGGAACGCCGCAGCGGGCTGCCGTCTTCTTCTCCAGGGGATCTTGCTGATCCAGGACTCTCCGGGCAGGAACGCCGCAGCGGGCTGCCGTCTTCTTCTCCAGGGGATCTTGCTGATCCAGGACTCTCCGGGCAGGAACGCCGCAGCGGGCTGCCGTCTTCTTCTCCAGGGGATCTTGCTGATCCAGGACTCTCCGGGCAGGAACGCCGCAGCGGGCTGCCGTCTTCTTCTCCAGGGGATCTTGCTGATCCAGGACTCTCCGGGCAGGAACGCCGCAGCGGGCTGCCGTCTTCTTCTCCAGGGGATCTTGCTGATCCAGGACTCTCCGGGCAGGAACGCCGCAGCGGGCTGCCGTCTTCTTCTCCAGGGGATCTTGCTGATCCAGGACTCTCCGGGCAGGAACGCCGCAGTGGGCTGCCGTCTTCTTCTCCAGGGGATCTTGCTGATGCAGCTCCTGCGCAGGCGAGCAGCTTCTTCACCGCTGAGCCCCTGGGAGCCCAGGTATAACCCTTTTGAGTTCTGCGTCATTCAGTCATCACTCTGGCTACGGGTTAAATAACACACATAACTTTGTTTGACCCATAAGATCACATGCCTTTTAGACCTCTGCAGGATCTGAACTTGTTCTGTCACGGAGACGGGCAAGCGTTTTTAGATCTCTCACGGGACTGGGCGCCCTCCAGGTCTCCTGCCCTACAAACTAGTCAGGCGCAGACAGGGTGGCCTGCATGGAGGGAGGGAGAGATGCCCCTGGAGGACGGCAGGGCTCTCCCTTCCTCCAAGGAGAAGTTCTCCAGGCCCTCCCTCCTTCCCTGCAGCCGTGGACTCAAGACCCACAACGGCCCGCCAGCTAGAAGTGCCCCGGGAAGGCTCCCTGCGCGCGTGCTGATGGAGAAGAATCAAGACCAGAAAATGCAGGGACGGAAACCCTCACCCACATGGCCTCGCACGGGATGAGGCTTCCCCAACAAGCACTGAATTGATTTTCTCTGCCAAGGGATAAGATCAACATGCCTCATGTTTTGCAACTGTTTCTTGGCGAGTCTTAAGGGGCTGACCGCAGTTGTAGACAGTGCGCTGTGATAGGGAAGAAACCCGAGGAAGGGCCTCTGTGTGCACCCCCTGGGCTCCGGCCAGGGGGTGCCAGGATGCCGGGGTGCTTGTGTGTGGGGGGGCAGTCCATGGAGCGACCTGCCCTGTGCACAGGCTGTATAGCTGGTGTGTGCGGCGTTAAAGCTGACCTCAGTGTGCCCATGCTGGAAAGCTAATGTCACTTACCCCCTTCTGCCAGACCGACAATTTGTTGTGAGTTCAGACGAGGCAGAGGAGAGACACCCCAGGGAAGGAGGGAGGGGCCCTGTGCCCGCCCCGTGGTCCCGCCTCATGCCCTGCCCCCAGCCCAGCCACCCATTCCTAACAACCAAGACGAGCAAAGTGTTTTGCCAACACTTTCCTTCATTCTCACTTGAGTTCTGTGCTTGCCCCACGTCACCAGGAGGAAAACGGGGCCCAGAGAAATGGACGGTTTCCCTGCCGGGGGCTACTGCCTGAAGGTCTTGAGCTAGGCGCCCAGTCATGAGCTTTGCGACTTCAGTGGTTTCTTGGCCCAGAGAGCCATTTCCTATAAGATGGAAATAGGAAGGCTCTAGTACAGATTTACTAGAAGGAATGACAAAAATATTGACTCTCATATCTGGTTGCCTTTAAGAAACTGCTAAACATGTTCAACAGAGCTCTAAAAACAGAAGGAGATCTTAGGGTCTTCAGGTTGTAGTCACACGTAATGCTCTGGGTCTGTAAGCGTCCTTTGAGACACAGTGGAGTTCCCAGGCCGTCCTGGGGGTAGAGACTCCACTTGCCGATGCGGAGACGCAGGAGAGGCGGGTTCCATCCCTGGGTAGGGAAGATCCCCTGGAGAAGGGAATGGCAGCCCACCACAGTGCTCTTGCCTGGGGAAACCCACAGACAGGGGAGCCTGGCGGGCTGTAGTCCGGGGGTCACAAAGAGTCAGACACGACTGAGCATCTGAGCGCAGCACAGAGATGGAGTATCCAGGCCCCTTGCATTCAGTGATTGTCTGACTTGGAAGCATCCACCTCGATTTCTGGAACATGATCCAGGGTCAAAGTTCCTTCCACATGTCACTGATATGACCAAATATACAGGGTTTTGTTTTAAGAATTTTTTTTTGGATCATTTTCAAAACCTTTATTGACTTTGTCACAATCTTGCTTCTGTCTTACGTTTCGGTTTTTTGGCCTAGAGGCGTGTGGGACCTTAGCTTCCCAACCAGGATTTGAACCTGTCCCCCTGCACTGGAAGCGTGGAGTCTTAACCACTGGACTGCCAGGGAAGTCCCTGTGAGTGGCTTTAAACTCCCATCTTCTCCTAGCTTCAGGCTCCCAAGAGTGCATATTTTACTAATGGGAAATCAGTACTCACCTACCAGAGAACGCAGCAGGTGATGGTTTTGAGATGTGAATTGTGTGCTTGGCCAACCCATTTAATTAACTGCTTAGCAGAAAAGAAAAGTCCAGGCCCCGTGGTGGCCTGGGGCGTGAGAAGGAGGAGATGAAACCCCCACCTGTGGCGAGGATGCCCTGGGAGACCCAGGTGTCTTCTCCAGCGCCCGCCTGCAGATCCCTGCACTCAAGGGCCTGCGAGGACCCAGCCACCCCTGTGGGGGGATGCCCTGCAACCCTGGGCTTCGCTTGGAGCTGCGAGCATTTCAGACTACTCCCCGAGTGACCAGCTGGGGTCCGCCAAGCTCAGGGAGCGAGGATCTACTTTGCCGCCCTCTTGACGTTATGTCTCAGAAGGACCTGGCCTAGAGCCGTCATCAGAGAAGGTCGGCCAGGTGAGGACCGCAAGGCACGTGGTCCCCCTTAGGCCTCGGTCACCGCTCAGTGTGGCGGTGACTCAGAAGAGGCTCAAATGCCCCTCTAAGAAGGATTGATGGAGCTCTGATGCAGCAAATGCGTAGTGAAGGGGCGCACGGACTCAGGACAGGCCTGGGGGTGCGCGCCTGTGAAATCTGCCCGGGAGGCGACTTGCTCCTTCCACGGCTTGTGGAGACCCGAGGCACATTCAGCCCCTGCCCTCAGCCTCATGCTTACGACGCTCCCCATCTTAACTCTCAAAGGGGGTTGATAAAGCTGTCTCCTGGGACGCGGGGGAGATAACCTGGGGCAAAACTGAGAACTAATAATAGGAGAAGTAATTGGAGAAGGAAATGGCAACCCACTCCAGTGTTCTTGCCTGGAGAATCCCAGGGATGGGGGAGCCTGGAGGGCTGCCATCTATGGGGTCGCACAGAGTCGGACACGCCTGCAGCGACTCAGCAGCAGCAGTAACAGGAATGATGGCAGTGAGTGGCCCTGGGCTTCCCCGGTGGCTCAGACGGTAAAGGATCTGCCTGCCAATGCAGGAGACCTGGGTTCGATCCCTGGAATGGGAAGATCCCCTGGAGAAGGGTTCTTGCCTGGAGAATTCCACGGACCGAGGAGCCTGGCGGGCTATAATCCATGTGGCTGCAGAGAGTCAGACACACTGAGCAACTAACACTTTCACCTTCGCATTTGCCAAAACACACTCACAGCCCACGACGCGTCTGACCTCTCAGCTGGACTATGAGATGGGGAGGTTTCCTTGCTGGGAAGATGGAGCTTAGGAGGCTCTCGGACCCGCGTTTACAGGCTGAGTTGGGGCAAGCGGGTGTGGGCGGGGGTCTCTGAGTACGAACCCAGGGCACCCCAGCTGGAGTGTGGCCCTCTCCCCTGCCCTCCCCTCAGTCATGCGTCCCCTTTCTTCCAACCTCAAATCTGCTGACCTCCCCTAAGACACCAACCAATAATTAACACCTCACGGAAGCCTCACTGGGAGCTGGAAAATTCCAGGTGGTTGAAAACGAGCCACCATATCTCCTTTCCCCCAAGGGAAAGTGAATAACTGAGCCTCTGCCTGCCCTGGGAGCCCCGCTCTGCACCACGGAACCAGCGTGTGGCTGCCAAGCGTCCCTCTCGGGTATCAGAGGTTCTAACTCAGTGGAAAGGAGGGTCTGTGTTCTGGGGCCATCCCAGCACCTGGCATGCCTCCTGGCCGTGCTGGACAGAGCGGCCCTCTGAGGCCCAGGGTGCCTGGATGCACGTGGCGGGAGCAGGGAGGGTCCCTTGTCCAGGGCAGCCCGTC
>SJYA01002745.1:218378-293447 GCA_006410615.1 Neotragus moschatus | reverse complement strand
GCTGACCCTGGGAGGGGTGGTCCCTCCAGGGTTATCAAGGTCTCAGAAAGCAAAGCATCACACAGAGGATTAAAAGCCACGATTGATAAGAGACTGCTGCTGAGAACTACTAGTGGGAATGATGGCAGTGAGTGGCCGTGGGCTTCCCCGGTGGCTCAGACGGGAAAGGATCCGCTTTGTCTGCCCAGGGCTTGCTTCCCTTGAGGAGGGTCTTCCCTTCTCTGTCTTATGACGAGTCTTCTCAGATAATTGTCTCCATGGTTTCGGTCATTGGCGAAGGGGCCCGACCTTAGGTGGGCAAGGTCGGTTTTCAGGGTCTTCTAGCAGAGCTGGGGACCCGCTCCTAGGGAGCAGCAGGACAGCGTGGGTCTACAGGCGGAGAGGTCGGAGGTGTGCAGAGAAGCAGAGCAGAGGGGAGGAGAGAGCCCGGGGCCTGAGAGCCCTGAACCAGCCATCTCGGAAGCCGACCCCATCTCTGTCCTCAGTTACAGGAGTCAGCCACTTGCTGTTTCACCTAAAATAGTGTGAATTGTATTTTCTTCATTTGAATTTTGTGTTTTTAAAAGAGAAACTATGTGTGTTTTAATTTACTCTTGCTTCCTTTCTGCTGCTGCTAAGTTGCTTCAGTCACGTCCAACTCTGTGCGACCCCATAGACAGCAGCCCACCAGGCTCCCCTACCCCTGGGATTCTCCAGGCAAGAACACTGGAGTGGGGTGCCATTTTCTTCCCCAATGCATGAAAGTAAAAGGGAAAGTGAAGTCGCTCAGTCGTGTCCGACTCTTTGTGACCCCATGGACTGCGGCCTACCAGGCTCCTCTGTCCATGGGATTTTCCAGGCAAGAGTACTGGAGTGGGCTTCCTTTCTAGTGATGCTTATACCCCCCAAGCAGTTCCCCTCGATTAAAGTGGCATTTCGGTGATCTAATAACTAATAGGTTATGTTTTTTTCTGAGGCACTCAGACAGAAATGAAGAGTAAACTTTCAAAGCAAAGGATAAAACGGGCAGATTTTGTTGGACGCAGTCATCCGTATTTTGAGTTTTTTAACATAGCGGTGGGGGCTCGTCAGGTACGAATGCACACTTGACAAGGCGTTGGTGTGACGGCATGTTTGCTGAGGTCCTCGGCCATCAAAGTCGTTTCAAGAAAGTGACATTGCCGGCAATTAGGCAGATCACCTTCTGGCAAATGCCAGTGTCGGGAGCCTCAGAGGGAGACAGGGTCACGGGAGACGGGGTGTGCTGTCTGCTGAGGAGCCTGGTGATCAAGACGCGGGGGGTCTGGGGGTGGAACACGAGGACTCTGACAGCGCTTGAACAGGACAGGCCGGCAGTCCAGTCTTCCAGTTCAAAGTCCGAGGCTACAGGCTGGCCCTCCCCACGCGGCCAGGCCCCACCTTCTCGCCCGCTTACGTTTATCTTGCTTCTAATCTCGCTTGCTTAACTTTTGATGCCTCCTTCGCAACTTGACACATTCAAGATTTTTTTAAAAAATATACACATTGTAGGCACTATTGGCCCATGGGCCTCTTTCACAAAGGAACTTAAGCTCCAAATAAAAGACAGGAGACTGCCCAGTGGCCTGGCCTCTTTGCAAAGAGAAGAACCTTCTATGCTTCCCTGTGATTCTAACCTGGAGGGGAGGGGAGGGTGGGTACCGTCGCTCAGCATAAACCAAGCTCTGTGTTCACTATTGACTTTAAAACACCAAGTTGAAAATCCTTCTCCAAATATTTCTGGGCTGAAAGAACAGTGGCGTCGCCAAACCAAACCTCGTTCTTTTCCTTGTTCTTTTCCTTCTTCTGAATGCCTGACGTCTTCCTGTGGCTTTTTTCTAACTCTTGACCAAACCTGTCCTTGGAACACAGGTGTTCCTATTTACCCTTCTCAGCCCGCTTCCTGGAACCCTTCTGGGGAAAAGACAAATATTTAGAAAACGACCAAGCAAATAAGGCTCTCCTTTGATGTCCACGTGTGTGGGTCCAACTTGTGCCCAAACCTCTGCCCCTAGGCAGCAGCAGCCCTTTTTATTACCTGTTTCTTCCCTCCTCTACTCAGCCACCCTTTCAGCGAACATTTTTATCAAGTGCAGTTACCTATGAACAGGGCACTGTCTCTGCGTTCNACAAATATTTAGAAAACGACCAAGCAAATAAGGCTCTCCTTTGATGTCCACGTGTGTGGGTCCAACTTGTGCCCAAACCTCTGCCCCTAGGCAGCAGCAGCCCTTTTTATTACCTGTTTCTTCCCTCCTCTACTCAGCCACCCTTTCAGCGAACATTTTTATCAAGTGCAGTTACCTATGAACAGGGCACTGTCTCTGCGTTCCTGATGCTCTTGTCTGTGTACCCCTGAAACGTGAGTTCTAATCGCAGAGACGGCTGGGAACACGTAGAGTGGGGTGCTGGTTTGCTGACTGTGTCCGGTCACCGCTGCTTATGTAAGGCTGTAAGAACGTCCTCTCCAGGAGGAGCAGACCTCAGGGAGGCCCGCTGATGACAGGCGGTTCACACCCACCAGCTTGTGGGGTCTCTCAACAAGCCTCTGGGGTGATGGGTGCTGGCAGGTCCTGATTTCCTCACGAGGACACTGGACTGATGGGGGCTAAGTCACCATGCAAGACTGCTTGGGTAGGGATCGGACCCCTCGTCTGCGTTTCCTTGTGACAGCGTCTCCGCTGTTTGGGAAAAACAACAGCAACACCCTCTCTAGGTTTGGCGTCTGTGACCTCGCCTTCTCTGGTGTGTTTCTCTGGTTCCTTTCTGACCTGGGAGGCTGCTCCAAGCCCCTGGGGGGCTTGCCCTTGGCCTTCATCTCGGTCTGCATGCTTTACTGGGTGAACGACGGCAATGCACGCACTCCAGGATCGCACGGCGGAAAGGTGGGCTTGTTCCCCCTTGATGTTTCCAAATTTGCCAAACGTGTAAACAAGGGCATCATGTTTTGCAGAATTTCCAGGCAGAATAGAATCTAACCCACGCTCCAGGCTCCGGACATCACACGCACAGGGGGCCAGCGTTAGTACATGCCGGAAATGCCCACGTTCCAAGAAAAAGGACATCGGCTTTTGCAACAAAAGGCCTAAGTGAACGTGCCGTCAGGGGAGAGGAGTCGTTGGCCAGGTCACGGGGCGGCATGGCCAGCGGAGGACGTGACCGTCACAGGCCCGCGTCCGAGGTCGCAGAGAGCTTCCCGCACCTCCAGCAAAGGGTCGTCGTGCCATGGCCCACGTTCTCCTCCGGGTTTAGCTATGTAAGTGTTTTGTCTCCCTTCCTTCAGGGAAGGGCCTGGGCTTTTGTTTTGTTTTGTAACATACTATAAACTCTGCAGTAGCCAGAATCGTGTTGTATATTTTCGGTGACTTGTCTGACCACCCACTCGTCTCTTTTGCAAAATATCCCCTAGATCCTTGCCACCCACCCCTTCGGGCACTTTGTGGGGTTTCTCAGATAGCAGGCTGCCCAGGATCCCGCCGAGCAGCCCTGGGGTAGAGGTGGCCTCTCACGTCGAATGGTGGGAAGTACCCCAGTTTCCTGACAGCCAGCCTCAGACGGGCTGGAACTGGTGTACCGGGTGTGTTCTGGTGTTTCTCCCTGACGACTGGCCCCAGGGACCCCTCAGCTCCCAGAACTTCTCTCCAGCCCCCGAGGGTCCCTCCTTCACTTAGGCCAACACGGTGACAAGCTGGCCAAAAGACGGGCATTCTTCATGAGAAACCGCCTTCTCCCCCGCTGGGCTGGCAGCTACCTTTCCAGGAAGGCGGGAGGCCACTCCCTCTCCAGGGCCAGGTATGGGGAGACTTTGTACCAGACCAGAAGGACAGGCAGAAAGGGTCGACCTCCCAGTGTCCCCAGGGCCACCTCGGTTCCCAGTGCTCCGTTTCTGTTTTTATGGAAGACTGCAGGGTAGGGACAGGAGGGAGCATGGAGGATGGCCTCTGTTGTGGGGCTGCAGGTATAACGCAGGGGGCCCAGGCCGTTCTGAACTTTAGACAAACAGCAAAAGCATTTTAGCATGAGTACCACCTGCATTCTTGTCTGCTAAGCCTGGCAACCCTATGTGAGACCCTAAGCTTCCTGCACCTCTCATCAAGGGGACCACTCCCCTCGCACAGCTGCCAGCAGTGACCCCGCCCCTCCCCAGAGTCTGGGGGCCTGCAGTCAGCCTGGCTCAGCTCCGTCTGCACCTTAAACAAATCTGAGAGCAGCCCAGCCTGGCTGGTTTTCCCTGGGGGGTGATTTCAGAGCTGTTTCACTGGCATGGGGTTGTGAAAGTCCTGCGGGCTCCACTGGGCAGCCATTTAAATCAGTGCTTCTTGAATGTGAATCGTGTGTGAGTCACCTGGGGACTTGGGCAAAACCCAGATGCTGAGTCAGCGGTCTCTGGTGGGGCCTGAGGGTCTGTGTCTCTGACAGGCTCCCAGGGGACATCCACCAGCTGCTTAGAAATGGAGATAGGATGTGGTCAAACCTGGTCATGGCACCCCACTCCAGTACTCTTGCCTGGAAAATCCCATGGACGAAGGAGCCTGGTGGGCTGCAGTCCATGGGGTCGCTAAGAGTCGGGCACAACTGAGCGACTTCACTTTCACTTTTCACTTTCATGCATTGGAGAAAGCAATGGCAACCCACTCAAGTTTTCTTGCCTGGAGAATCCCAGGGAGGGGGGAGCCTGGTGGGCTGCTGTCTATGGGGTCGCACAGAGTCGGACATGACTGAAGCGACTTAGCAGTAACTGCAGCAGACTTGGTCGTAGGGAATGGCCGGGCTCAGTTTTATCTCGTGGTCCCGGGAGGCTGGAGTCACTTCAGACTGTGGATTTTGACCCATCAGTGACTCATGAAATCCAGTTCATAGGTTGTGAGCCATTTAAATTCCTGGACACTGTTTTTTTAAATAACAATCCAACATTTATTTAGAAGGGGTGGCAATTTTTACAAATAAATATCGTGTTAATAGCTTTTATGTCCAAAATAAAGGACTTGTTATGTGCACTCACTCGATCTCATCTTCCAGGCCGCATGATTCATTGGGCGCTCATAAGTAAGTTAAACGGCCTAAAATGTGGATAATAAAATAAATCACGCGTTTCAGTAAAAGCAGGAGGCTGTGCTGCCCTCGTCATTTTCATAATCCTCGCCGACTTGGACCGTTGGCTCACGCGACTGCCTGGTCTCAGAGCCAAGGGCTGGCCTTGCACCCTGGTCTCACCCTTATTACTCAGTGGAGAAAGACTCGGGGGGACCACACCTTGGGAGGGGAGAGGGGCCTGAGAGTCAGCCTGGGGAACGCCCAGGATCCCTGCCCGGCTTCGAGAGGANTAGGCCACAGGCGTGTGAAGTCACCCTTCTCCTTTATGGCACCACACGGGAGTCTGTGGGCCCGGCCAAGAGGTGTGAATAAAGCCGGACATGAAAAGGGGTGCAGCCTCCAGCCACACGGGAAAGAGGAGCTCCATGAACCTTGGTGCCCAGCCCCAAGGTCCTACCCCTGTGTCCCCACCCCCAGGTCACGGCGGTGCGGGCAGCTGTCCCCGAGGCTGACTTCCTGCGGATGAAACATCGCCCGCCTGAGCCAGCAGGACGCAGGCCCGCAGCATCTGTGTGTGTTTCGACACTGAGCTTAGAGTGACCCCTCTCATGAAAACAGACTCCTTCTGCAGGACAGATCGGATCTAGGAGCCTGCTCTGCGGCACTGAGGTTCCAGGCGATAGGGCGGCCGGGGCGTCTTCCCCCAGGCGTGTCTGCCAGCTTCTCCTGCTTCTCACGGGTCTTCCTCCGCCTCTGTCTCCACAGATCAGGGTCTGGTCCCCAGTCCCGCCGACAGTGAGGTGTGGCCAGGGAGGCTGCCCTGGCAGGAGCAGCCACCAAGCCTGCAGCAGCCTCTTCTGCCCCCTGCTCCGACTTCAGGGAGATCCGTGCTGTCCCCATCACCCCGGCAGCGTGGTCATAAGTCCCAGGAGGGCGTGGGTCACCTCAGGAAGCCCGTGTTTCTACACACATCACGCGTTAGCAGCTGATGTCAGCAGGGCCGCTGTGATGCTTTGCTGAGCAAGAAGCCTCAGCCCAGCGCTGCTGCTGGAGCTGTCCCCGTGAGTCAGAGGGGAACCCCCTGGGGGGCGTCTACCCTCCCACCCATTTCAGAAGATCCCACCAGGTCCCTCCTTCAGGTCTGCGTTCCGCGCTCTCCATGGAGGGAGGCTGGCCGGACACCCCACCCCAGCCGCATAAACACACTCACTCGCTGCCCAGCCCCTCCTCCCTCTGCTTCCTCCTTTCACGCTTTTTCACCTTAAAAAATGTCCTTACTCAACAAAGCGCGCTGCTCAGCGTCCGCCTGGCTCCTGCTGCGGTGGAGTCTGTTTATCCCCTGATGGTCCCGTGGGCACTGCGCTCAGACAGAAAGGGAAACGTGATGGGGCTTCCCCCCCCCAGATTTTAAAAGATAAAATTCCCAAACAGAAGCACGAGATGGCATCCCATTTTATCCTCTTTTAATGAACTGTTTACTTATTCAGACTCTACATCATGCAGACGCTATTCTGGACACAAGGGAAAAAAGAGAGAAATGGTGTGTATGTGGGGGGTGGGGGATGCTGACGAAAGTGGAAAAGGCAAAAGTTAGTCTCTCCGTTGTGTCCAACTCTGCGGCCCCACCAGGCTCCTCTGTCCATGGGATTTTCCAGCAAGAACACTGGAGTGGGTTGCCATTCCCTTCTCCAGGGGACCTTCCCCACCCAGGGATCGAACCCGCGTCTCTTGCATTGGCTGGTAGATTCTTTACCGTCTGAGCCCTCAGGAAGCCCTAGAGGGCAAATCCGGAAGGCAGATCTCTTCCTGTGACCCATGAGTCCAAGGCGGCCCCGTTGGGGTCAGTCCTATCTGTGCAGAGTTGAGGCCCTTTCCCTGTCTACCGACGCCCTGAAAGCCCTCGCTGGGGTTCTGGAATAGCCCCCAAGCCAGTCACTGTGTACCACGCGTTATTTGGTCCATAAAAATAAACTCTCTAGGGGCAGGACACACAGCAAATTCTTTGTCATCTCCGCCTTACAGAAGGCATCACCATGCAACAAGTGAGAGGACTCGCGTAAAGCCACAGGCTACAGTGGGAACACGGGAGAGGGTTTCTCCCCGGCGACACTTTCCTTTCTAATTTTATGAAAGATAAAAAATTTCATCTTACCAAAAAAAGGCCTGCGTGAAGAAATTAAATCATTTTAATGTGCAGTACTTCTTTGGTATATTAAATATCATTTATTTAAATGCTTTTAATTCAAGAAATGTTAAAATGAAATGTGAGACCACTTGCAAATAAAATTTAGATGATTAATTCTGACGTTAGTGGAGAAGAATTGCCAGGGAGACGGTGCCATGTAACGCCTTTATCGCAAGAAGGGCAGCAGCTTCGAGTGGAGGCAGGGAGGCCGAGAGAAGAGGTGGAAGATGGTCGGTGGAGGGGGTGGTCTCTGGGTGGAGAGAAAGCAGGTGGGCTGACCAGAGTGAGGGACAGGCTCTGAAGTCCTGCTGGGATCTGAGTGACCCACGGATAAGTCCTGGGTGCGGGAGGCTGCAGGGGACGAGGCTGGATGAGCGGCGAACTGGAGGCCGAGCCAGGCTCCTCTTCTGTGCTGCTGCCCCCAAACCACCCTCCACGCCCAGCCGGACCACCCTGCAAACCCGAATACCACCCCTACGGCCCTCCTCACGTCACGTGGCGGGGGACATCCTCACAAGCCAAACGGCCACTGACCCGCTCCAGGCCCCTCTCAGCTCCATCCCCACCCGCTGGCTCCTCGGACGGCAGCCGCCCTGGGTTCTCTAAGGACCACGACTGCCCCGGGAGTGCCTGGTCCGCAGCCTCCCTTCTCCCTGGTGCCCCCTGCTTCCTGTCTGTCCTCCTCCTCCTCCTCCTCCTCAGATTTCAGCTCTGACTCTGCTCCTCCAGACATGTCTCCTTTAAGCAGGTCAACCCCCTGCCCTCGTGCCTCAGTCGTCGCGACCAGGGGGTGAGGTCCATCTCTGGATCGACACTGAGTCCCCGAGGGGAGGTGTATGCCGTCCGCCGGCTCCCCATCACCCCCGGCGTCCAGGCAGGACCTGAGCCCCGGCAGGTGCCCGGGCTGCGTTGAAGGAAGGCAGGGAGGAGCAGAGGCGTCCCCGGGTCCAGCCCACGCCTGCCCCGGGGCAGCAGCCCCACCGTGAGAGGCAGGTGTCACCTCCGTGATGGACTTGGCTTCCAGCGTCAGAGTCCCGAGATTCCGATCTTCCGCTTCCACCTGCTACCCGGTGCCCCTGGTCTAGGAGCAGAATTCCTTCCACATCCATCTCACCATCTGTGAAATGGGATCCCAGCGCCTCCCTCACCCGGGACTCCGTGAGAAACACTCAGCCACACGGACAAGCAACGTGGGTGTTTACTGAGAATATGTGCCAGGAACAATTGTGGATTTTCTAATGTACCGGCCCGTTCAACTCTCACCACAGCAACCCCAGTAAGTACGAACAGGCAGTCCGAAGCTGCTCAGGGGGCCGTTCCTAACCCCGTGGAAGCAGTGAGAAGCCACCGGGCGCCCACCTGCTCCTGTCCGAGGACGAGGCTTGCGCATGGATGCCTTTTCTGCTTTTCTCCGTTGGTCCTTCTCCACAAAGTTGACTTGCAACGCCTCTTGCCTGACCCAGCGTCGTTTTAGCCAAATTCTGGTGACAGCTGGTCTTGCTGGCTTAGTTTATTATGACATTTCAACTGACCAGGATCAGGCTTATCAACAGGAAAGTAGGATTTCCTTAAAAAAGAATCTGTGTGGCTTAGGCTTATCTTCTAAGCTTGTTCTGGGAGGTAAACACATTTCAAGTGGACGAACGGCCAGTGTACGGTCATTTTTCCTGAAACATTAAATGGTAAGACTCCATTTACCAAAAGCGATCCTTGAGTAGGCAACCGTCAGTCATTTCTCATATCAGGTTTTATTAAGCTCTGTAATTCAGTGCCATTGTCTTCTGAAGGAGGACTTACGTTTTGTAGACTATGATGGATAAGGCAGTGGCTAAGAGACCCAAGCCTTGCACGGTGCATGCGCAACCTTGGGCAAATCCCTTCACCTCCCTTTCTCTTGGGTCTGCATCACCGTGAAAGATGAAGTTAAAAAGTGTGTCCATGTCTCAGCACCGTGTCGGGCATGTGAGAAACACACAATAAATGGTGCTTGTCGTTATTTTAATGTCAGCTTTATTTTCCCATAAATTGGAAAGCAGTGGGGAAAATGATGGGGGAATTTTTTATATCAACCTGACCGTGAAAATACTTTGGGCTTTTTTCTTTTCTGGTCTCAGGAATTAAGAACTCGTGGAGAACAAATAAGTTAGGAGAGGAGACAACACTTTCCTTCAAATCTATAAATGAACAGATTCTCAGTAGATGGCTGTTGAAGTTAGGTTTACCATTTTCCCCAAGAAGTTCAGCTTCAGCTTTCTGAGAATGCAGAAGGCAAGGGCTCTGTGTCAATCTGCACGAAACAGTGTGGGGTGTCACCGCGAGGGTGGTCATTCTCCGATGGTGCCTCATCCTTCTGCGGGGGTTTGAACAGAATCCACGTCTATTACGGTACTCAGGCAGGAAACAGTCAGCTAGAGCCCGTCCAGATCCTCCCCAGACACTTAATTCTATTCTATGTGGGCTCAAGCCTAACTTCATTAACACGAATGAAAACAACTGAAAATCAGGAGAAAAGTCTGCAGCCTTTATTATGCCCATTAGGGAATACTTCTGCTTAAGCCTTATCCTCAGGAGTATTCTGATTCCAGCTTCTGCTGAGTGCCCAGCGTCTCTTTACCATCCACAGAGCACTGTGGGTACCTCCCGCCGAACCACCCCTGTGCCTAATACGGCCGTGAAAAGACACGCATGACTCGGCCCCTCAGAGGAGGGTTATGGGCACCAGCCTCCGAGGAGGCGACCGTCCCTGAGGCCGCTCCAGGTGTCTGCACACCCGGGTGGTGCTTTCCACTCTGGGCCGGGGCTGGCCTGTGTGACCAACAGTGCAGAAGTGATGGGGAGTCAGAGTCCGGGTTACTAGAGGCGTCGGCTGTGTCTTGCTCTCTCTCTCTGACTCACGGAAGGGCTGCAAGGTACCCCGTGGAGACCCCCACATCATCAGGAACCGGGAGGATCTGAGGTCATCATGTCTCCCATCACACCCCGGGGCCTGACCTGGGGAGCAGCTTCTCCAGCCCCCGGGGAGCCTTCAGATCATACAGTTTTGCTGACAGCTTGACAGCAACCTCGCGAGAGACCGTGGGCCAAACAGTTTTGAGAGAGAGAATGCTGAGTACTAATAATTCTGCTTCCCCAGGGCTGACCCATGGGTTTCTTTTTGCCAATACATTTTGAGGCATCTTTTTCTGGCCCTGCCTTCACGACACATAGAGTTACACCATGATTTTAAACAAAAACTATTTACAAACGCGTGCTCAGAAACAATGTCTGGCCCTCTGCCTGTCCTCAGCGGGGAATGAGAGTGGACACACGGTCACAATAGCGGTTATGAAAACGAGGGAAATATTGACTACGGAAAATAAAATGGAGAACAAATTGCAAATCGTCCCAAATCATTAACGCTACAAACTCTGAGCAATTGAGATTTCTCTTAATTAAAAAGACAAAAAGCCTGCTCAAGGAAGACCATGTCGCGCTGCCTTCTCCAGAAACCAGCTCAAGGCCTCACACTGACGTCCTCCGCGTGTGCACGGCGACTCAGTCGCTGAGTCATGTCCGACTCTTTGCCACCCTTTGCACTGGAACCTGCTAGGCTCCTCTGTCCATGGAGTTTTCCAGATAGGAATGCTGGAGTGGGCTGCCATTTCCTCCTCTAGGGTATCTTCCTGACCCAGGGGTCAAACTCCTGTCTCCTGTGTCCCCTGCGTTGCAGGCAGATTCTTTACCAGCTGAGCCGTCAGGGAGGCTCCGANACGTCCTCCGCGTGTGCACGGCGGCTCAGTCGCTGAGTCATGTCCGACTCTTTGCCACCCTTTGCACTGGAACCTGCCAGGCTCCTCTGTCCATGGAGTTTTCCAGATAGGAATCCTGGAGCGGGTTGCCATGTCCTCCTCTAGGGGATCTTCCTGACCCAGGGGTCAGACTCCTGTCTCCTGTGTCCCCTGCGTTGCAGGCAGATTCTTTACCAGCTGAGCCGTCAGGGAGGCTCCGACATCCCCGGAGGCTGCTCTGAACAGCAGAGAAATGTAGGTTTTCATGAACCGCCAGCAGCTCAGATGGAGATGGGTGCTGAGCCTACGCGTGTTTCGTGGTCCCCGCGGTGGCAAAAGAGCTCTTCCATCGAGACGCAGGGGTGTTGTAAGGACACCTTCTCCGCCTGCCTGGCAGCGTCACCCCGTCCCAGACGACCGACAGCTCCTAACCTGTCACGGGAAACGGAAAGACCACGTTTGTAACCACAATGAGGGCAGGCAGGCTCTGGGTGAGGCCCTCCACTTGTGCCGTCAGCCGTCAGAATCCGCCGGGATTCCCACCTGTGCCACGGCGACCCTGACAGCACCCTCAGGCAGGTGGGCCGTGTGTGCGCCGAGCAGCCGGCCCCTGGGTCCCCAGTCTCCTCCGCTCTGGGGACCCGTCCTCCCGACACCTGCCTGTCCAGCTGCCGCGGTCTGATGCTTGGGGAGGTGACGCTAGGGCTTCAGCCATAGAAGTCTGTTGACACCCTGGCGTCAGCAGTAAGATCTGGTGAGACCAAAGCCTGCCTTGGCCTCACACTGTACAAAGCCATTTGATATAAAAAAAAAAAAGCAAAAGTTCACATTCATTCATTTGACAGCTATCTGGTGACCCCCCCTCCCCACTGTGTGCA
This sequence comes from Neotragus moschatus, assembly GCA_006410615.1. Classification (NCBI taxonomy): domain Eukaryota; kingdom Metazoa; phylum Chordata; class Mammalia; order Artiodactyla; family Bovidae; genus Neotragus; species Neotragus moschatus. The sequence continues at coordinate 281,586 of SJYA01002745.1, read as the reverse complement.
AATCCTTGAAAAGCAGAGATAAAATAAACCTGGAACCCTTCCCAGAAAAATGACAAGGGACGGGAATTTAGATACTAGAAATGAAAACACACTGGGAAACAGCAGAGGACCGTCTCCGTTCCTCAGCCTCGCCCACCGGGTCTGGGGCCACTCACCCCGACGGGGTGTCTGTGTGTCCAGGCGGCCTTCGTCTCGTCCAAACCCCGNAAAATGACAAGGGACGGGAATTTAGATACTAGAAATGAAAACACACTGGGAAACAGCAGAGGACCGTCTCCGTTCCTCAGCCTCGCCCACCGGGTCTGGGGCCACTCACCCCGACGGGGTGTCTGTGTGTCCAGGCGGCCTTCGTCTCGTCCAAACCCCGCTGCCTGACTGTGGGCTGGGGAGAGGCGCCCCCAACCCCGCCGTCACTCTTTAAGGAACAGGAGTGTCCACTGGCTTCTTTCTTGGACTTCAGGTTTTGTTTTATAAAACACACACGCTCACCACTTCTCTGAATAGCAGCCGAATCGGTTAACCTGCTCCATTTGGGGAAAAAGAGGAAAAAGGCCGGGTTCACTGGAGTCTGCGGATCACAGAGCCGGGCTAACGGGGCTGCTCGTCCCACTGGAGCAAAAATCGAAGGCTCACCCGTGCTGTTCCCAGAGAGGAGGCCTTCAGCTCTCCAGGAGCGCCCGGAGCCCAGCAGCCTCCAGCTTCCTTCAAGGCTGGGAAACATCTCTGAANATTATTTTGTTTCTAATTGCACAGGGTTGTACCAGATAACGCACAACCAGGCCGGAGCTGATAAGCCCTCTGGAATCCTGCGCCACAGGAGGTACACGGTGTCCAGTTTTCAAGGACTACGTCTTTCGTTTCTCTTCCACACCCAGCAGCCTGACTCTGGGAGGTCATTTCCAGAGGGGAAGAGGGCACAGCGGTCTGCAGTTGGGCTGACCGTGTAGAGAATGAGAAGACGGGTCCCTTCTTCTTCTCTGGAGTGTATTTCACGCCCCTTAATCTAAAGTCAGATTCTCCAGCTGCACAGAGATCCCATCCTTGGACTGCAGAATCTGCCGGTGGAAAGCGTGGGATGATGCCGCCAGCTCTTGGGACCCAGCCCTGTTCCTGCACACATGTTGTTGTTCTTGGGGCCCAGCTCCTTCCCTGCACACGCATCGTTGCTCTGGCAGACGCAGTGGCTCAGCCGNTTCTTCTCTGGAGTGTATTTCACGCCCCTTAATCTAAAGTCAGATTCTCCAGCTGCACAGAGATCCCATCCTTGGACTGCAGAATCTGCCGGTGGAAAGCGTGGGATGATGCCGCCAGCTCTTGGGACCCAGCCCTGTTCCTGCACACATGTTGTTGTTCTTGGGGCCCAGCTCCTTCCCTGCACACGCATCGTTGCTCTGGCAGACGCAGTGGCTCAGCCGTGAGTGGAGACTGGCGTGGACAGATGCCATGGGGCGTGCGGGACGTCCACACTCCATCACCCGCCAAGAGTCTGCCGTCCCCCGCCCCCTGGCGTGGCCCTCTCCAGCCTGTTGGGAGGCCGCACAAAGGACTCGGGTTTAGCCCAGGCCTGGCCTCTGCCTTCACTAACAGGCCCTTGGGGAGGCAGCGGGGGCTGCATCCATGCAGCCGGAGTGGCTCCCTCCCTCCCTCCGTGCAGTCGGCATTCCACTCAGTCACAGCCCCAGGGTCTCGCAGGGGTGCCCGCTGTCCATTCCTGTCCTGACCCGTCATTGAGCCGGTCAGGGGCAGAAGCCACCCGCTGGGACGTCCGGCTCTGGGACCTTGGGCCCCGGCTGCCCAGCTGGGCTGCTCCTTAATCTGGGCTGCCAAGAGCTGGGAATAATGACCTTGTGGAACTTGGGTCTAGTCCTGGCACCAGCAGGAACCCAGATGGGCCCCATTCCCAACCGCTCGTGGTCTCTGTCACACAGACACACACACACGTACACACACACACACACACACACACACACACAGCACAGATGCGCGCACACACACCAGTTGCCTTCCGAGCACAGCACCAGAGAGTCAGCAACGCTGGACCCCACTCACCGCGACTCNGGCCCCATTCCCAACCGCTCGTGGTCTCTGTCACACAGACACACACACACGTACACACACACACACACACACACACACACACAGCACAGATGCGCGCACACACACCAGTTGCCTTCCGAGCACAGCACCAGAGAGTCAGCAACGCTGGACCCCACTCACCGCGACTCTGGCCCAGATGGGGCTCCTGCCCCCCACTTGGGCCTACATTCTTGTGCACACAGCCCCCCCCACCTCCCTGCTGTTCCTTCCGGCTCCCACCTCGGCGCCTCTGGGACCGAATGAGGGAGAGCATCCGTTTCCCTAGCCCAGTTTCCTTCTGTCCCTGACCCGAGCCTTCCTCTGCACCCACAGGATGTATTTCTGTGTCCTTCCCAGAGCAGCGCTGTCTGCGTACAAACTCCCTTGATCCCCTGGCGGGGTTCTGGAGGCTGGGCTCTCGACCACCGAGGACTCCAGCTCCCTGGAGCCCTGGGCCGTGCTCTGTAAGGCCAGGAGTTATCCAGTCCCTGAGGCTGCTGCTGTTTCTTCTAGATTTACTGTGGCCAGAGGCTGGTGGCCGGCTGGCACCTCACGAGCCCCACCCAAGCAGCAGTGGGGAGGAGCCTAAGGACCACGTTCCAGGAGCCGCGCCAGCATCGAGCTGTAAGAACAGGACCAAGAATTCCCACATATTCTTTACCCAGTTCTCCATTGTTAACAATGACCACGTTTACTTTATCACTCCTCTCGACATATCTATGCATACTTCTATTTTTTGTGTGTGTGAACAATTTTAGAGTCAGTAGCCGGACATTCTTTCCCCCTAAATATTCCTTCGTGTGTTTTGCAAGAACAGGAGTGTTCCCTGACACAACGACGGTACAATGATCAGGTCAGGTGACTTGACCTTGAAGCAACACTGTGATCTAACCCACCGTGCGGACTCCACCCTCAGTGGTCCCCTTTCCCGGACCCACACAAGGCGGCGCGGTGCCACGGGTTGAAGGGCCTCATCATCTCTCTTCATCTGGAGAAGGTGGCCATCCCTTCTTTGTCCGTAAGGACACTGAGCGTCGTCAGTGCTGTTGACGGAGAGTTGGCGCCCCTGGCATTGGTGAAGAGGACAGGCCTCTCGCTCGGGGTGCTCTCAGTTGGACTTTGCAGACATGTCGTCTCATGGGATGAGGTGTGGGACTTGCATTCTGGCAGGAGCAGCGCCTGAGAGATGTGGTCTCTCTGCATCCCCTAGGCTGTCAGTCTGCCCCATCACTGCCAGCAAAGACTTTCCTCACCTGGCCAGCTAGGGTCTGCCAGGTGTCTTTCTTTGCTTGTTTGTTCTCAGTGACAAAACCCAGGAACAAACTGGTTTCTTAAAAAAAAATTTTTTTTCTGGTTGCACAGCACGGCTTGTGGGTTCTTGGTTCCCTGACCGGGCAGGGAACCCGTGCCCTTGGCAATGAAAGCACAGAGCCGCAGCCCCTAGACTGCCAGGGAAGCCCCAGGTCGCTGCGTGCTAAAGAGGGGAGTCGTCTATTAATAAGTGCCTAGGTTTAATATCATCTCCCCAAATGACCTACAGAGTTTCCTTTCTTCACAAACAGACAAGCAGATTCACTGAAAATAAGCAAGTAAGCACAGTCCAGCAAGACTCTAAAGCAGAAGAGACGAACACGGAGGCATTGGTCTCCCCAGTTCTTAAAACCTCACAAGGCCTTGGTGACTAATACCGAATATGACGAGACATACGGCCCACTGGGACAGCAGAGAAAGTCCAGAAATAGCCCTGCGTGCCCGCGGGACATTAATATCTGACAAACGGGGGCAAAAGGGGATTTTGTGGTAAACAGCGTAGGGAACAGTGGCTAATTGGTGGGGGAAGGGAAGCAGGGACCACCAGAGTCCATCCATAGAGACCCCAAGGCAAACTTGTCAGTGTGAAAGTAAGCCCCGGCAAGTGCTGCCAGAGAGTCTGTAAGTGGGCCTGAGCTATGCCCCCGCGTCCATCACACAGAGTTCAGACCCCTCGCTGCCTCATTCTGGGCCCTGGCCTGCTGCCCACGGGGACACCACCCACGGCAGGCTTCTCCCAGCATGGAGCTACGGCCAGACAGGGAGGCACGAGGAACATGAGGGTGGGGTGCTCGCTCCTGGTGCCCCCAGACGGGGCCCCTCTCTGGCACGGCTCCCTCCTTCCAGGCTGCGTGACTCCTCCATCCCTGGGGGCCCAGGGTGATGGCCTCTCTGTTGCTGCGGGGCCCCCATTCTCGCCCTGCCCCTGGGCCCCCCCAAAACTTGCCCAGGCCCTTGTCATTACTCCCTTTGTATGTAACCCCCACTTGAGTCACCAGAGTTTGGGTGTGCCCTGTAACTCCTGTTGGGACTCTGAGTAGAATAACCTTGGAGTTGACGGACATATGTCTCAAAATCCAGCAGCCAAAACACAGAGACAAACAGTCGCAAGCATAGGGACTTCCCGGGTGGTCCAGTGGTTACGACTTTGCCTTCTAACGCTGAAGGTGCCTGTTTGACCCCCAGTCGGGGAGCTGAGACCCCACGTTACTCTCAGCCAAAGAGCCAAGAAACAGAAGCAATACTGTAACAGATTTAATAGGGACTTTGAAAATGGCCCACAGTTTTAAAAAACTGCAAATGTGAGCAATAGCCACTTCCATACAGAAAACCAANTGAAGGTGCCTGTTTGACCCCCAGTCGGGGAGCTGAGACCCCACGTTACTCTCAGCCAAAGAGCCAAGAAACAGAAGCAATACTGTAACAGATTTAATAGGGACTTTGAAAATGGCCCACAGTTTTAAAAAACTGCAAATGTGAGCAATAGCCACTTCCATACAGAAAACCAAACCAAAGCACAACACAGAAGGGAAAGCGAAAAGGGCAAAACTCGGGGAAAATAATGGCACCTCACGACAGAGAGAAGTGTTTTTCTCCAAAATACACAAAGAGCTCTCGGAGATGAAAGCAAGAAAGACCGCAAGACCAACAGAAAAACAGGCTGAGGTCACAGGCGGGTCGCAGAACAAGAAATACACATGGCTCAAAACACGTGCAAGCCCGACAGTCAGAGACCCCTGCGGTAACAGTGCAGCAGGGTCCAGGCACCCGTCGGCTGGCTGGGAGGACAGCGGGCGTCTGACCGAGCTCTCTGGCGTCAGGGGGCCGAGGTGCCCAGGTTGTTGTCCTTTCTCAGTGGAGGTGCCCGCCTGCCTGTAAGGGGCACGGCCAGCAAGCTGTCCAAAGGCCTTTCCCCGACTCCGTGACCTGCTCCTGGGGCACCCCTGACGCGGGAGCACTGACCTCTGACCAGGTGGCTCCCTGCAGGATCATCTGTGATTCTAAAACGTGCACACCAGCAAGTGGCTGAACCCAAGGGCTGGGCTGGGCCACCCGATGACTTACCAGGGCCTGTCTCTGCAGGGGGAAGCGGATGCTCCCTTGGAGTTAAAAGCCAAATATCCCCTGGGCACTTGGCTAAGAGAAAACAGAGTAAATGCGAAAAGCGTGGTGCATTTGGCGTGCCAACTCTGGGGTAAGAAGGTAGGAAATAAGAACACGCATGTCTTTGGTCTTGAGTTTGCACAGAGAAGGGAGACCGAAGGCACAAGGAAGTTGGGTGGATGCAGGTGCGGGGTGGGGGCCAGGCTGGGTAAGAAGGGGGTGTCTCAGCGCCGACCTCCCCTACTGGTTCAACTCATGAACGGGCCGCTTACGCGCAGGGATGGAGAGTAAAGGCGGTGAGGGTGAAGTGGAGATGGAGAAATTACCACGCTGCGGAGTCTGAGAGCACGGGACTCTTCTCCCCGAGGGTGGCGGGGTCGTGGCCTCCGAGGCCAGAGGTGAAGAGCACGGGACTCGGGATAAAAGGGACCTCGGCTTGGATCGTGGCGTTTCTGCCTTTCTGCTGGACGCTGACCTGGCCTCCTTGAGCTCAGTGTGTGTGGCAGCAACGGGTCTCTCAGCCCTGATGTCACATGGTCCTGAGGAGGCCTTATGTCCTTGCAGAGTGCTGGCTCATAGGAAATATAAGACACTATAGCTTCTATAGCTTTTAGCAGAGGTGTCGAGAGGTTAGAATTTACTTGCCCATGTAAACTCTTTTTACCAAAACTTCTCCCTCAAAACTGAAATTATTGTCTTCCAAATATACACTGAGGCTTCTATATTGAGAAGCGTGGCTGAGGGCTCTTTCCTGGCTCCAACATTTAACAAGTGCATCCAGCGCGGAAACATATACATGACCGCCTGTAAAACAGACAGCTGGTGGGAAGTCGCAGTACGACACTGGGAGCTCAGATAGTGGGGGCTCCCTGGCGGCTCAGCTCGTAAGGAGTCCGCCTGCGATGCAGAAGACCCCGGGTTGATTCCTGGGTCGGGAAAATCCACTGGAGAAGGGATAGGCTACCTGCTCCAGTATTCTTGGGCTCCCTGGTGGCTCAGCTGGTAAAAGAATCCGCCCTCAATGTGGGAGACCTGGGTTGGATCCCTGGGTTGGGAAGATCCCCTGGAGGAGGGACAGGCTGCCCACTCCAGTATTCTGGCCTGGAGAATTCCATAGACTCTCTAGCCTATGGGGTCGCAAAGCTTCAGACACAACTGAGTGACTTTCACTTCAATTTCATGGTTGATTCACATTGTTGCATGGCAGAAATCAACACAACATTGTAAAGGAATTATCCTCCAACTGAAGATAAATAATTATTAAAAAAAAAAAAAAACCAACCAACCCACAAGCGTGTCCAGGAGGCAGAAGGGGCACGGGGTGCTGGGCTCCCCCCCCCGCTCCTGCCCCCCAGGGCCCCCTCCTCACTTCACCCTGTCTCGTTTCTCCTGTCCTTTCCTCCCTCACGTCTGCCTCCCTCCCCCCGGGCCTCTGCAGCCACAGATGACCTGGCTCAGGAGGCTTCTGGTTGCCTGAGAGGTAAATGTGATTTTCTCCGTTTCACTAATGAGAACTTTTAAGTAACTTCCCTAAGGCTTCCCTGGTGGCTCAGATGGTAAGGAATCTGCCTACAAGGAAGGAAGACCTGGGTTCGATCCCTGGGTCGGGAAGATCCCCTGGAGAAGGGAATGACAGCCCACTCCAGTGTTCTTGCCTGGAGAATCCCAGGGACGGGGGAGCCTGGCAGGCTGCAGTCCACGGGGTCGCAGGGTCGGACGTGACTGAGGACTAACACTGAGAGCCTGTAACTCTGACTTGAAGCCGCTGCTGAGTTGTGCCTGACCACAGGGCTTACCGCCTTCTTCGTGAGCCTCGAGGGCCTCCCTGGGGACTAACCCCCAGGCCGGGAGGAAAGAAGGAAGAACAGACGGCCAGGTCTTCCCAGGAGACCTCTGTGCGCCTCCGGCAAACCGGGCCTCCAGACTGTCTGCTTTTTACTTTCTCTTTCTCTTCCTTAGGGAGAAAGTGAGTCCCCTGGGTAGACATGAATAAAAGTCCAAGCCCTGAGGCCAGAGAACAGCATTTGAAGATCCTCCGGCTTCTCGAGAGAACCCAGGAAACATAAGTGGCGTGTAGAAAGCACCCTGAAGGGACCGTGAGGGACCTCCTTGTCCCCGCGCGGTCCCAAGGTCGTATTCCAACCGCCGCGGGCACATGCCCACAGCCTCAGAGGCAGCGGCTACCCTGCTGGCCCCTTTTCTTTCGAAAAACAGGTTTCTCTCTCCCTCTCTTTTAAAAATACTTCAAGTATAGATGATTTACAGTGCTCTGCCAGCCTCTGCTGCACAGCAGAGTGAGTTCGTTACACGCGCACACGCATTCTTTATTTTCTTTCCATTATGGCTTATCACAGGATGTTGAGTTTCAGTGTAACACAGCTGGACCTAGAGGTGCGTCCATTCTCTATGTAACAGCCTGCATCTGTGAACCCCAAACTCCCTGTCTCTCTCTCCATCTGCACCCCTCCCCCGGCATCTGTGAGTCTGTTCTCTATGCTGGTGGGTCTGTTTCAAAGACAGATTTCTTCTGAGGGTGACCTTGGCTTCCTTCATAGAAACCGAGGTGTAAGAAACAGGCAACTGGGCCCTGTAGGTTTTCCCTTCAGACTGGGCATCCTTCTAGCGGACCCCAGCTCACCTGCCCACTGGGCATCCTTCTAGCAGACCCCAGCTCACCTGCCCACTGGGCATCCTTCTAGCAGACTCCAGCTCATCTGCCCATTTCTTTCCCAGTTCGATGGTGCGAAGGTGAACGAAGCGTTCCTGTTTCTGCAGTGATACTAGACCTCGGTGAAGAGGACTGCTCACGGCTGGAACAGAAATCTGCAGAGCAGAGGTAAATATTTCCCTGACGGAGACAGTCTTCAGTGGGATTCTCTTTCCGCAATGATGTTTTCTAGCTTAGTGTCCCGGTTTTGCAACATAGTGATTAATACATTAAACCAATTAAGCTCTGAGTAACTGCTCACACTTGTTTGCATATGTTTTTTAGAAGCAAACACACGGAATTAGTCTGAACGAAAGGTGTAATTTATTTGTCTGAAATCTGAGTCACTAAGTTCCCTCAGGGTGTCTTTGAACTTGTTCTGTCTCCATGGAGTACTTTATTTTTCTCCTCCAAACATGTGGTTTCTTGAGACATTGAAAACAGATTCATGGTTACCAAAGGGGAAAGAGGGGAGAGATAAATTAGAAGTTAGGGATTAACAGATATACACTGCTATGTATAAAATAAACAACACGGTCCTGCTGTGTGGTGCAGGTAACTACATTCAGTATCTTGTAATAACCCACCAAGGAGAAGAAAGTGTGTGTGTGAGTCACTTAGTCGTGTCTGACTCTTTGCAACCCCACGGACTGTAGCCCACCAGGCTCCTCTGTCCATGGAATTGTCCAAGCAAGAAAACTGGAGTGGTTGCCATTTCCTTCTCCAGGGCTTCTTCCGAACCCAGGGATTGAACCTGGGTCTCCTGCATTGCAGGCAGGTCCTTTACTCTCCAAGCCACCAGGGAAACCCATATATACATATATACTTGCATATATATATGTGTGTATAACTGAATCACTTTCTTGTATACCCGAAACATTGAAAATTAAATATATTTCGATAAAAAATACATAATTAAAAGATTAAAAAACTATGTGATTTGTTTAGAATCAGGCTCCCCAGCCCAGAAACCAGCCTGTTCTATGTTCTCTGTTTCAGAATTTGATCACATTACTTCAGAAATACTCAAACCACGAGCTCTGTGCCTCTCTGGCTCTGAATCTGTGTGCAACAGTGTATATTGCTACGGTGGCTGTTTATCGCCGAAATACAGGGAAATACAGGGAAACAACCACCCTCCCTAGATGCTGTCAATATTGGAGGGTTAGCAAGGAGACAAGCATTATTGGTGGCTCAGATGGTAAAGAATCTGCCTGCAATGCGGGAGACCCAGGTTCAATTCCTGGGTCAGTCAGATCCCCTGCAGAGGGAAAGGGCAACCCACCCCCGTATTCCTGCCTGGAGAATCCCATGGACAGAGCAGCCTGGAGGGCTGCAGTGCAGGGGGTTGCAGAGTCAGACACGACTGAGAGCCTATTATCTAACTGTCCACCTAGAGCTCGGCGCCAGCGGAGACTGTCTCCACGCACCTTTCACATCTCTTAAGCTCAATGGCACTTACAGCACTGGACGATATTTTACCTACAACTCAAAAGAAATTTTCCTCCTAAACATTGTACATAGCTCTCAGCCTTGAGCTGAAAGATTTTCAGAGATCTATACAATTGTTAGAACCCAGGTACAAGACTACAATGTTTTCAGGCCAATGACCCTTCTAGAATATTCGCGAAGCTCTGCGGTATGTGGTCAAGAAGACCTCAGAGCCCAAACTGGGAGTCGGCTCCGGCGACCCTGGGACAGGGGTGAGCTGACCTCCCTGGGCCTCGGCTTCCGCAGGCGCGACTGGGGAAGCACCTGGTGGGCCTCAGGAACTGTGTGTTTGCTTTGCGATGATGTCAGGCCTGTGGAAGCCCTTTGTGGGGAATGTGCGAGGCAGCCCTCCCACGGCGCCTCCTGCGCGGCCCTTGCCTGGTCTCCACGGAGAAGTCTGCGAAGGGACCCGTGGTGGGCGGGAAGGAAGCGAGAGCGCCGAGAGGCTCACTGCCCAGCTCTCATCCCGGTTCTCCTCTGGGGCCATTTTGGGGGGGGGTGCTGTGTATCTGATGGGACCCCGGCCGGTGCAGTCCCAGTCACCTTCCGGCGTGACTTCCGCGCCTGCAGAGGCTGGAAGCCTCAAAGCCCCACTTCCCAGGCCCCTGGGGCTCGGCTCCCAGCGGAGACCCCGCGTATTGATTCAAGCTGCGGCCGGCGGAGCGGCAGTGTCCGTCCTGGTGCAGGGACCCTGGGCCTACCTGCCCGCCCCCGCCACCCACCCCGCCCCCGTCACCCCTCCCACCGCTGCCGGGGAAGCTCCCCAGGAGCTGCCGGGCCTCTGGCTGCGGGATCCGCCCCGGGTCCCGGGAGGGCAGCCCCTTCGTCGTGCACGGGGCCTGGCCCTGGTCCGGTGAGGAGAGAGGACCAAGTGAACGTGCTCAAGGCCCCTGCGTCCAGCACCAGACACGGCCATTCCTTCTCAAGTCCCGGTCCCGCTGAATACTGTCACCGGAAGACTAAACGGTCAAGTCAGTCTGCGTGTGAGATAACGGGGAAAGAGAAGGGGAACGCTCATGCCGCACGCACGCCCGCACGCACGCACGCACACACGCACGCCGGCACGCACGCCCGCACGCACGCACGCACGCACGCACGCACGCACAGAGATGCTCACATCCGAGCAGGGAGGACGCAGGCCGGGTTCTCGGCCTCCCGAGTGGCCGGGCGGCGACTTCCTTCCGCCCACCGCCCAGTCCAGGCTCCCGAGCCCCCAGTCCACCAGCATTTGGGTGAAACTGCCGAAACCTTTGTGTGCACAGTGGTCTGAGCCCTGAATCATCCGGCCCCTTCCTGTTTTTCTGGCGGCCGTAGTTTTCCGCCCACCTTCCTATCAGGGAGGGAATGCGCCTAGTTCCCCTAGGAGCCCCCGGGTTCCAGACGCAGTCTCGGCTGCCCGATTCGCGCTCTCCCCTGGGTTACCGGGGTTCGTCACTCCAGCCAGTGGCCTGACCCCTTTTTCCTCCCAGTGGTTCCGAGGCATCAAGAGCCCAAGAGAGCCCGGTGGCAGGGGTCATCTTCCAACTCTGTGAGGCCGCTGTTTGGCCTGGGGTGGGGAAGGTTGTCCCTGCTAAGATGTCCGGACTGGCAGGTTCGGAGCTGCCAGGAGCGAGCTCTGCGAGGGGTTGCTGCTGCTGCTGCTGGAGTGGACCCTGCCTGCTGCCACCCCCGGCCTCCCAGATCCGAGGTCCTGGCACAGGAAGGGAGGGAGGAGGCAGGGAGGAGGGGCGATGCAGAGAGGGTGGGAAGGGGGAAAGAAGGAAACGGCAACGAAAGGGAGAAAGGAGACACGGGCCCCTGCACGAGAGACCACCGGGTGTCCAGGGTTTCGCCGCCTCACCGCGCAGAGCCCCTTCTCTCCCACAAACACAGCTTCCATCCAGGAAGCCTTTTCCAGCAGAGATCCAGTGCTCTCGGGCTCGCTTTATGTGGAAGCAAGTAATTTAGGAGCACCATAAAAGCTTATTGATTACCAGTGGTCGGCCCTGTGGTAGGTACTTGGCAAGAGGGAAAAGGAAAGATAGAAATAAGCCCCAAGCTTCCTTCTGCAGAAATAGACCAAACATCAGCATGGCATCCTCCCAGCCCAGACCATTTCTTGAGCTCATTAAAATTCAACAGCAGTGACCCGGTATGTCCTGGAGGAGTCGTCCCAGCGTCCCCCAGCGCTCTCCTATGCCTCTCCACCTCCAGCAAAGGCCTCCATGGGATGAGGGGACAGGAAGGCAGTGGTTCTCAGGCTTGGGCACCAGAACCCGCTGGAGGGCCTGTGGGGGCCACCCAGAAGGTCTGGGCCAGCTCCCTGCCGGGCCGGGAGCCGCTCTCTGAGAACCAGTGGTTTTGAGGTGGTAAAGCAGAAAAGTGAAGAACATGGACTCTGAAAGTCAGATCGCCTGGGTCCAAATCCTGCTCCACCTTCACTGTAGGACCCTGGATGATCACTTACAGGTGCCTCGGTTTTCCCATCTCTAGAATGGGCATCATGGCAGTAGGTGCTTCACAGGGTTATCAAAGGGTTAACAAAACGCTGAGCCCAGCACTCTTCTCAGGCCAAGTGGGAACCAATCCCGGCTGCTAGTTAGATGCTCTGTGTCTGGTGACCCGAGTCACGCCCCAAGTGTCCTGTCTGGGAGTGCCCCCTACCCTGAGACCCCTGCTCACAGCTCAGTCTCAGTGTCCCCCCAGTGAGACAGGAGGACTGGCTAGTTGACGCTCAAGGTTCCTTCTCGTAGAAGGACGAGTCGACCTCTGCAGCTCGCAGGGAGCCCTCTGAGTCTCTTCGGGCTGTGACCACGCCCGGCACGTCTTCTGTTTTAACTTTCCAATGTAGCAAGTGTGTGAGCCCCAGCAGCTTGCTGAGTCGGAGCTGACGGTGTGACCTTGCCTTCCTCCCCACTCTGTCAGAGCTGGCCTGGGAGCTGTCCCCCCACTCACGTGGTCCTTGGGGCGGCCCTTGAGGACCGTGGCCTTTCCCAATTTCCAGGCGAGGGAACCAAGCCTAGGAAGGTGACAAAAACTGCCCAAGGTGGGCGATGACAATGGGACCTGAGCCCCACGCAGAGGTTGCTGTGAGGCACTGGGGGCAGAGGCTGGAGCACGACTAGACAGACCCAGACCAGAGACCCCCAGCCAGAGGGGGTCTGAGGAAGCAGAGAGGCTTCTCCAAGTGAAGGGGCTGCCAAGCTGGATCCCAGTCTGCCTAACATGAGCCCCAGGATCACCCACCCCTGCTAGGAAAGGCAGCCTGTCTCTGTCCAAAGCTGCCCAGGCGGGCGGGGCGGCCCGCTACCCCTCCGAGCTCCTCCACCCAGCCCTGGGCCCTTGGGAGAGCCTGCTTACCTGCAAAGGCCCAACCTGCACCGCTGCAGGGCCCCTAGGACTCCTGCCCTCCCTGCAGTGACCGCAACCCCAGGCCAACAGGTTTCTGCCACGGCCTCTGGGGCATGGAAGCAGCCTTTCACACCATGACCTGACCCCGTCGTGGGCTGAACTGTCCCCCCACGCGTAGATTCCCATGTTGAAGCGCCAACCCAGGAGGTTAAATGAGGTCACTGGGGAGGGACCTAGTCCACCATGATAGGTATCTTTACTTTTTTATTTTTCAATTTATGAAAGTATAATAATACATGTATAAGAAATTTGGAAAATACAGAACAAGGTTATATATAGTTCCACTATATATTATAATTATTTTTTAAGTAAATAAGAGTTTTAGTTGGAATTTCAGTATCAAACTCTTAAAAATTGAACGAGTAGACAGAAAGGTGGAAGGGTACGGTAGAGCTGAAAAGCACCATGAGCCAGTTCAACATAAACGGTCAGTTGCTCACTCGTGTCCAGCGCTTCGAGAGCCTATGGGCTACAGCCCACCGGATTCCTCTGTCCATGAGATTTTTCAGGTAAGAATACCAGAGTGGCTTGTCATTTCCTCCTCCAGGGGATCTTCCCGACCCAGGGATCCAATCTGTGTCTTCTGCATCGACAGGCAGGTTCTTTATTCAGTGCCCCGGCTCACCACTGAAAAATGCCTTTAAGAGCCCCTACTGCCATGGGAGGTCGGCCTGACTGCTGCTCGCTGGATACCAGCCCCCAGCGTCACGGTAAGATGAGTCAGAGCAAGACCACGTTATAATTTCGTCTACACAGACAAAAACAAGCTCACTGTGACACCCACAGAAAACTTTTTTTGGCTAAAATGAGTAACTGCTACTTTGCCAATTACAACTTTATCTTCAGTCCCTCCNGATAGGTATCTTTACTTTTTTATTTTTCAATTTATGAAAGTATAATAATACATGTATAAGAAATTTGGAAGATACAGAACAAGGTTACATATAGTTCCACTATATAATTATTTTTTAAGTAAATAAGAGTTTTAGTTGGAATTTCAGTATCAAACCCTTAAAAACTGAACGAGTAGACAGAAAGGTGGAAGGGTACGGTAGAGCTGAAAAGCACCATGAGCCAGTTCAGCATAAACGGTCAGTTGCTCACTCGTGTCCAGCGCTTCGAGACCCTATAGGCTACAGCCCAGCGGATTCCTCTGTCCATGAGATTTTTCAGGTAAGAATACCAGAGTGGCTTGTCATTTCCTCCTCCAGGGGATCTTCCCGACCCAGGGATCCAATCTGTGTCTTCTGCATTGACAGGCAGGTTCTTTATTCAGTGCCCCGGCTCATCACTGAAAAATGCCTTTAAGAGCCCCTACTGCCATGGGAGGTCGGCCTGACTGCTGCTCGCTAGATACCAGCCCCCAGCGTCACGGTAAGATGAGTCAGAGCAAGACCACGTTATAATTCCGTCTACACAGACAAAAACAAGCTCACTGTGACACCCATAGNTTGACAGGCAGGTTCTTTATTCAGTGCCCCGGCTCATCACTGAAAAATGCCTTTAAGAGCCCCTACTGCCATGGGAGGTCGGCCTGACTGCTGCTCGCTAGATACCAGCCCCCAGCGTCACGGTAAGATGAGTCAGAGCAAGACCACGTTATAATTCCGTCTACACAGACAAAAACAAGCTCACTGTGACACCCATAGAAAACTTTTTTTGGCTAAAATGAGTAACTGCTACTTTGCCAATTACAACTTTATCTTCAGTCCCTCCNCAGCTTGTGCTTCCTCCAGTCCAGCGTTTCTCATGATGTACTCTGTGTAGAAGTTAAATAAGCAGGGTGACAATATACAGCCTTGATGTACTCCTTTTCCTATTTGGAACCAGTCTGTTGTTCCATGTCCAGTCCTAACTGTTGCTTCCTGACCTGCATATAGGTTTCTTAAGAGTTTCAGGTCAGGTGCCCTCATTAAAGAGGTTCTCTTTGCTTTGCTCAGGTGTAACAAGTGAGCTCCTGGCTTTCTGGAAAGCGCGTCACACATCCTGAGTGTTGTCCCTGTCTGCTTAGTGCGGTCCCTCCCCCGACGCAAGCCCCTCCCCTGATGCAAGCCCCTCCCCCACACCAATGCTTGCTTGTGTGTCGGGGACTAGACCAGGGCCCGCACACTGTGACATCATGGGTGTGAGACATGGCATCAGCCCTAGGAGAGACGGGGGCCTGGTCTGAAGGACTTGCTCTCCCCCAGCATTTGGCACAGAGGGGCTCAAGTGCAAGTGATGCAAGAGCTTCTGGGTGGTAAGGATGGGCAAGTGAGGTTCCCCCCACCAGGGCACACGCCCCGTGCCTTTTCAGACTTCCATCCCCCCAAACGGATGTGGCTTTAGTAGGAGGGGATGGGAAGGGTAAGGGGGCCGCGGCAGGCCGGGGCCTCTTTGACCTTGGCCTTCCCTCCGCCCTGGAGACAGGCCGGCCCTGGCAACCCCTGCACCGCTGAGGTCTGAGAGCGGGATCCAAGCTGCCCTCGTGCAGAGGCCGCTTCTCGGAGGTGGCAGACCTCTCCGCGCAGCACCCCTCTGTCTCACGCCTTTCGGCTCCTTCCCACGCAGTTCCCAGGGGCCCCCAGCCCTGCCCTCAGGTGACCCGGGAGCCGCCGCCTCCCAAATGCGGAGGCCTCGCTGCTTTCTGCCTCTGGCAGACGCCGCGGGCAGGACTGCACATCCTAAACAGCTTTAAGATAGCACAGCTGACATTCTGGAGACTGAGCAGCACCCTGAGGTCTGCTCGGCTCGGCTGCCCGAGTTGAAATCTATTCGTATCAATCGATTGGTGGCGGTGGAGCACCTGCTGGGAGCCGAAGGCAAAAGCAGCACCAAGCGGGCCTCGCGGGGACGCGCTTCCTGCCTCCGGGGAGTCTCCGGGGATGCTGAGCGCGGCTGCGGGGCTTCCAGCTGTGAGGGGTGCTGAAGGTGCAGCAGCGGGCGGCAGGTGTGGGCGGAGGCGGAGGGGGCACGGAGCACGCGGTGACTGCCGGAGTAGAAGCTGCAGCAGCTGAGGGCCCGGCAGGGGGCTGCGTGCGGGACCACCGACAGACGGGGTCAAACAGCGGGTGGCCTCCAGGGGAAGCAGGTGATTCAGAGCTCAGCCCGTTGCAGGCAGAACAGAACCGAAAGCAGAGGCTGCAGCAACGCCGACCGAGAGGAGCTGGGCCACACGAGGTGTGGTCTGGCCTGGGGTCACAGGATGTGGTTGGGAGAGAAAGGACAATGCCGGGAAGATGAGCAGGAGGTGGGGACAGGTGGGAAGCAGATAGTGAAGAGTGGGCCTTTCAGACCCCGGGAGGTGAGAGCTGTAAAAGGTTCAGGGCATGGATTCACTGGAGAGGTTTCTTCTTTCTTTTCTCTCTCTTTTTTTAAAAAAAATGTGAAATGTACACCAGGAAATTTACCATTTTAACCATTTACGGGTCCGGCGCAGAGCTTCACATTCACAGGCGCTTCCACAGGGATGTATGGGCCCCCAGCACCCATCTCCCGAAGCCAGGCTCCGTCCCCGTTAAACCCTGACTCCACAGTCCCGACCCTCGGCCGGGGGCCCCATGCTGCTTCCTGACTCTGTGAGCCGGATGGCTCGGGGAACCTCGCCTTCGTGGACGTGTGCAACATTTTCCTTTTGTATCTGGCTTATTTCACCAGGCATCATGGCCTCAAGGTTCATCCACGATGTGGCCTGTGTCAGAATTTCCTTCCTCTCGTCAGCTGGACCATACTTCACTGTATATATGGACCACGCTTGCTTATCCACCATCCATCGACGGCCTCTGGGTTGCTTCCACTTCTCGGCCACTGTGAAGGACGCTGCTGTGAGCACGGGTGTGCCAATCGCTGTTCCAGGCCCTGCTTTTTAATTTCTCTCGCTCCTCTCTCATTTTACATGAAGCAAATCGAGCTGCTCCTTCAAACTTGGCTTGGACCTCGCCTCAGCTAAATATCCAAGTTCATCACACAAGTTCCAGCTTCCACTCAAGCCCAGAACACAGTAAAGTTGTTTAACCGGGCTTGCTTTCCTCTTGTTTCCAGTGACACACTCCTCATTTCCCCATGAGCACCCACATTTGCACCACCTTCCCGAACACGCGAGGCTTGTTCCCCCGCTCCATCCAGGCAGCGTGTCACCTGGCCCACCGTGTGGGTGGCTGCGATTCCTGGCATGAGCACGGGTCTCAGCTCCCCCACCCCTGCCCCCTTCCTGGCCCTGCCTCCCAGGGAAGCCGTCCAACTGCGATGGCCTCAGCACTGTCGTGGGGGGTGGGGAGGGGCGCACAGGACCTCTCCCCAGGCTCCTCCCAGGGGTTAAACCAGCCGCCAGTGTGCAGGCCTCTCGGTGCCCTCACACATAAGGCTTTCCTGGCCACAGCACTGACCTGTTGCCTGCTTGTAGGTGCGGGAGGGTGACATTCTGTAGCTGGGGTGGCAGGCACTTCCAGAACAGAGACATGTGCCCAGTCACTTCGGTCGTGTCTGACTCTGAAAGCCCATGGACCGCAACCCACCAGGCTCCTCTGTCCACGGGATTCTCCAGGCAGGAGTACTGGGGTGGGTTGCCCTTTTCTCCTCCAAGGGATCTTCCCGACACGGGGAGCAAACGCACATCCCCTGTGTCTCTTGCCTTGCCGGTGGGTTCGTCACCCACTGAGCCACCACCAGTGATGGCAAATATCGGGTTCCAAAGGCGTCTCAGCTGCATCCTGTCCCGGTCTGAGAGGGCGATGGTGTCCGCCACGGGCAGGGGGCCAGGCCGGGCTGAGCCCAGGCCTCGGGGGCTTCAGAGACGGTCACTGGGAGCTTGTTTTCCAGTTTCCCAGGCTGAGGAACGCAACCTCCCCCTCCAGTGTGGGGCTCTGCTACCCAAAGACGTGGAGCCAAGACGTCAGCAGGTGGTGAGGACCGTTTAGTGATGAAACCAAACCCCACCACACCGTATCTCCCCAGCATCCGCAGAAATGAGCAGGGACCCCTCCCACCCCCAGCAAGTGAGCGTTTGATGAGTGAATTCCTGCCCGCACGCATGAAGCACCACGGACCCCAGGCCTCCAGCGTCGTGCCCCGAATCACAAAGCAAACAGCATAGGAGACCGCCACGGCTCAGCGAAGACAGAGGCCACAGGAGCTAGGCGGCGGCCAGCAGGCCGCCGGTGTCCCCCGAGTCTCGCGCGCGGCGCTCTCACGGCCCGCCCTTGGCACTGGGTCCTCCTCGCGCCGCAGGGACATTAACTGTGTCTCCCTCCTGGGGGGTGAGGTCCTCAGGGCCCAGGTGCCCTGTTCAGTCTGTGCCGCCAGAGCCTGGGGCGTCCTCTGCAGACCCGGGAGGTGCGTGTGGTCCAGTCCCCTGGGCGGGGGGTGCCAGCCGCGTCATCCTGCTCTTGTTCCTTCCTGCCGCATCTCCTCACCTGTGGGGACCAAAGCAGGCCCCCTTGACTTATTCTGGTCTCTGTGTCTGCAAACGCATACATTAGCTGGCTTCTGAGAAAGACGTGGCTCTTCCACAGGCTGGAATTAGATGATGTATTCAGTATTCGCACAGTGACTTGGGGGATTAGAAAAACGCCTCGTCCCGAACAGGAACCACGGTGCTTCCCATTTTTTCAGTGTAAAACACGAAGTAAACATAATTCACAGCTGTTTTCAATGTCCTGGTGCATTCCAGAGACCCGTTTCAGATAAACGACTCTCCAGCGCCCGATGAGTCTGGTTTGATGGGCTATAACGTGTTCAGCTTGTTTTAAACCCAGGCCCTGCTTTGATATTTGTTTCTTGTGGGCACTATGGATGGAAAACAAAGACACCAGGAGCAGAAGCAGGTTCTGCTGGGGGATGAGGGAGAAGCAGGAAGGGAGGGTATGTCTTCAAAAAACTCACAAGGCAGATACGCTGATGTCTGTAAAACTGAGGTGGTACCGGCTTATATTATTGCCTGTACTTCTCTGAAAGTTCAAAACATTTCAGAAAGAAAGAGACTCTTTCAGGTGTCTACCCCGCTGTGAGTCCCGGCCACCCTGAGCTACTCAAAGTGGGGTCAGCCAGCAGCTTCTCACAAACGCAGCTTCTCAGGCCCAGCCCACCCTGGAGATTCAGAATCTGCATTTTAAGGAGTCCCAGATGATTCCTACACACGCGAAACCGGCCTCTTCCCTCCTGAGAAGCAACCCTGAGCATCACCTGCCGAACTCCTAAAGTGCGGAAGCAGTTCAAGGATCTTTTAAGGTCTCTTTGAGCCCCCATCTGGGTCAGGAGTGCCCCGATGCCATGCACCCGCTTTTCCCAAAGTATTCCGCGTCATCGCCAGATGCCTCCTGGGCCGTGAGCTCCCCATCCGGGCCTCCAGCCTCTGGGCGGTTGTCCTAGAACAGCACCTCATGGCACGTGGCGTGAGGGTCAATGGATGCTTTAAGCTCAAACAAGAATCCACGTTTTTAGATACCTGTAGCCGCCATTCACCCTGACATTTCATCCCGGGAAGGCATGTACTTGGTTCCGGAGCACATTAATGCATGGGATGGCTCTCTCACCGTCTTTTATGGTTCTAGACCTAAAGTAAATTAATTCACTGTAAAACTATCCACATTTTGTACAACTGCATGCTTACAATTTTGCAGCAAAGTGGGATTGTTGATGGCACTTGTCAGTAAATTGACATTAGAAAAATATCCCCACTTCATAAAGAATCCGCCTGCCAAATACAGGAGACACAAGTTCGATCCCTGCCTGGGAACACCCCACATGCCTCGGAGGAGCTAAGCCTGTGGACCACAGCTACGGAGCCTGTGCTTAGAGCCTGGAGGCTACGCCTACAGAGTCCACGCACTGCAACTGCTGACGTCCACGGCCCTGGGGGCTGTGCTCCACAGCAAGAGAAGCCACCGCAGCGAGGGCGTGGGCCCACTCACTGCAGCCAGAGGAAAGTGCACAGCCACGAAGACCCAGCACAGAACAAAGGGAAAACAAACTTTAAAAATTCAGGAATTTCAACTTTCAAGACAACTTGGCCCCATATAGAAGCCCAAGGAGAGATGAGAACGTCTCCCCCAGATAAAGGAACACAGTTGGTGTGCAACTCCAGGGGCACAGACCCCAAGCAAAGAGCCTCTGCCCTAAGCCGGTGAGGCCGGAATACTGCCCTGACCTGGCGTTGTCCTGGAGTTTCCCACGATCGATGGACGCGTCGGTGGACACTGTCTCCACGTGGCACTTGGGGCGGCCACCTCGTCTCTCTTATTATGAAAACAACCCCAGCAGCACACTGGAAACCATGACCTCCTTGACAATTCCTGTCATCGTTGGCTGATTATATGGTGTTTTGAAGGGTTGAACTGTGGTGTTGGAGAAGACTCTTGAGAGTCCCTTGGACTGCAAGGACATCCAGCCAGTCCATACTGAAGGGGATCAGCCCTGGGATTTCTTNTATGGTTTTTCCAGTGGTCATGTATGGATGTGAGAGTTGGACTGTGAAGAAGGCTGAGAGCCAAAGAACTGATGCTTTTGAACTGTGGTGTTGGAGAAGACTCTTGAGAGTCCCTTGGACTGCAAGGAGATCCAACCAGTCCATTTTGAAGGAGATCAGCCCTGGGATTTCTTTGGAAGGAATGATGCTAAAGCTGAAACTCCAGTACTTTGGCCACCTCATGTGAAGAGCTGACTCATTGGAAAAGACTCTGATGCTGGGAGGGGTTGGGGGCAGGAGGAAAAGGTATGACAGAGGATGAGATGGCTGGATATCATCACCAACTCGATGGATGTGAGTTTGATTTAACTCTGGAAGTTGGTGATGGACAGGGAGGCCTGGTGTGCTGTGATTCATGGGGTCGCAAAGAGTCAGATAAGACTGAGCGACTGAACTGAACTGAACTGAATTGGGTTATTCATAATTTCTGTGTCTTCCTGGTTCAGTCTTGGAAGATAGAACTCTTCTAAGAATCTCTCCATTTTTCCAGGTTATCCATTTAATTGGCATGTTCATAATAATCTCTTATAATCCTTTGTATTTCTGCATTGTCAGTAACCTCTCCTTTTCATTTCTAATTTTGTTGATTTGATTGTTCTCTCTTCTTTTAATTGATGAGCACGGCTAAAGGTTTGTCAATTGTATTTATCTTCTCATAGAACCAACTTTTAGTTCTATTAATCTTTACTATTGTTTTGTTTCTTTCATTTCTTTTTCATTTATTTTTGCTCAGATTTTTATGATTTCTTTCCCTCTACTTAGTCATGTATGGATGTGAGAGTTGGACTGTGAAGAAGGCTGAGTGGCGAAGAATTGATGCTTTTGAACTACAGTGCTGGAGAAGACTCTTGAGAGTCCCTTGGACTGCAAGGAGATCCAACCAGTCCCATTCTGAAGGAGATCAACCCTGGGATTTCTTTGGAAGGAANTTTTTTTTTTTTCCTTTAAGACAGGAAAGGCCCTTGGAAGCAGTCAACAAAGCAGTGGAAATAGTTTCCTCTATTCACAAGCTGTCTAACCCGCACATGGTCTATGCAGACAGAACAAGTAACTCCTGGAGGAGCCGAGAGATGGGAGGAGCCAGCCGCAGGAAGCCCTGGTGACGTGGGGAGCCCGGGTCTCAGGGCTGCCCACTCCAGGCCAGTGTGCATTCGCCCCAAGAAAAGCCCAGTGCCCACCCCTTTTAGCAAGAGTCCCTTCAGGAGAAACACTGGCTTTTAGCAGTCATGTCCCCTGACATTGAGTCACTGCACCCACGAGAATAACATTAATAGTTTAGTGGAATAATAGTGACCAATAATTCAGTGATAATTGAAGGATATTAAATAAGAATGATAGCCTTGCATGGAAAGACCCGGACAAACTTTTTGGCCAACCCAGAAGTATGATGGGTATTTGCACTGCTTTTAACTTTGCAAAGCTCTTTCACTTTGCATTGGTCCAGCAATTTAATTATGTTGCCAGAAAGAAAGAGGAACTTAAGACCTGTGCCTTCCGTTAAGACCCATGGCCCCCGATGTGTCCACACGCCCCTAAAAGCCCCCACAGAAACCGTGGAGCCTCAAGGCTGTGAGTGAGTGCTGAGCCTCGAAGGCTCTTCTTGCCTTGTGTCTCCGATGTTTCCAAAATGATTCCCCATAAACAGAAGTCAGCTCCTCCTGGACTAAGTGCTTAGCAAGAGGTTGATTGAAAAAGACTCAAATTTTGAAAAAGGCTTGGAAATCTCAAGGAGGGCAGAGTTCATAAGAGAAGCTGGCCTTCCAGAAGAATCACCTTTCTTTGGGAGGCCTCATTTATTTAATTAGGTTCAAGAGATAAAGTGAAACTTTGAGTGAGTAACATTTTTACTTTGGATTTTAATTTATTTTAAATATTGCATTGATGTTTTTAAAAGAAGCCAACTTCTTCAAAATAATAGACGGTGAAAGTTGTTTAATGACTGGTTAACCAGACTCACTGGCACCATCAGAAGGGTCAAAGGGGATTTGGGAGGTGATGCTTTGCCCGGTTGTATTCACCCCTTCATCCCCATTTATGGAGCCCCTACAAGGTTCAAAAGATGAAGGATACGCAGCCATATCTTCAGAGAGCTTCCTGCTTAAGAGAGCAGCTCAGAAAGAACGTTGTTTGTTTCCAGAAAGCTGAGGTTGGAGGGACGTGAGGGAAGGAGCCCCGTGGACTGTTTGCATGGCTGACCCTGGTCGTCCTCCATAGACGTGGTTTCTGGGGAGCCGCACCTAGGGTGTGTTAACTGGGCTCCAGACCTGAGCGCTCGCCCTGGGCTGGCCTCCAATGGCATCTTCCCTTTAGGAGGAAGAATTGGATTTCCCTGGCCCTCAGATTCCTCTCCTAGAAAGCGAGAGGCTGTCAGACAATGAGAGGGTCCCCTTAGCTTCCTCGTGTGTTACCATCAAAAACTGCATTCACCACCCAGGAGAGGGAGAAGTTATTGATTTTTTTGTTGCCTTGGAAGAAAACCAGCCACGATGCTCGAGCAAAGTGCAAACACACTAACCAGCTCATCCCAGACTGGCCTCCGGGCCCAGGAGAGACAGTCCCTCCTTGCCTGGGGCAGGGGCCGGGCAGCTGTTTGCAAAGCTTCCGAAAGAGGCCTTAATTAGCAAGTCTGCACTTGGGTTTAAAGCAAAACAGCCTCTCTTGGCAACAGAGAGCTTCAAATGGTGAGCCCCGCGCCAGGGTAGATGCCACGGAGTCGACATGGAGTCCAGAGCCCATGGGGCCTGGTGCCCAGAGAAGGGATGGACGCCACCTGATCCATCTGCCCTCCCGGCCCGGCCGGGTGAGCCTGGAGCCACTGTCAGCCTCTCTCCTGCAGCCTCGAGGAAGGCGGTGTGTGTGGGTCCTCGCCACGGCGGGACCAGCGGGACCTCACCCCCGAGATCTGATTGGGCGGGAACGGACAGGTGCCCGATGCGTGCATTCTCCTTTGAAAGGGAGAAAACTGAAAATCAGAGAAGAGAGACCGAAACTTTCATCTCACCAGCCGGATTCCCAGGGCGCCCCGGGGCCTGGACACGTTTCCGCCCTCATTAGATGGAAATGTGCGGGATGAAGACTCAGCTGAGATCAGAAGGGAGCGTGGTGCTTTCGAGCCAGCAGGGAACAGATGGAAGCCCAGCCTGTCACTCATTGTTACCGTTGCCGGTGTGAGGCCTCCTCTCCCCATGGCCTCCTGGGCTGCAGAAGACATTCAGGACCCTCAGAGCCTCGCAGGACAAGAGACCCACCTCCTTAAGCCACACGCAAGGTCCTTTCAAATCCCAGGTCAGGCTTCTCAGTCGA
The DNA here is from genome assembly GCA_006410615.1 of Neotragus moschatus. Lineage (NCBI taxonomy): Eukaryota > Metazoa > Chordata > Mammalia > Artiodactyla > Bovidae > Neotragus > Neotragus moschatus. Next base: position 257,764 of record SJYA01002745.1, on the reverse strand, counting down.
ATCACTCAACTTGGTTTCAACAGACTTTCAGCCACTGAAAGTCAGGAGTCTAAAAAAATTTTTTGCAACTGAGGAAATTCAGAGAATGTGCTGCAAACTCCAAAGGCAGTTTCGGGAAGCAGGCTGAAAGCTGAACCATAGCAGTGCCATCCTCGCAGGTCCGTTGTCTTCTGGGAAGAGGAGGGGCTCCTGGGCTCATATTCCAATCACAGAAACATACCTGCTTCTCCGTGGGACCTGACTCATCAAAAGCTTTTGTGAGCAAAGGAAGCCACAAACAAAACCAAAAGGCCACCCATAGAATGGGAGAGAAATTTGCTTAGGGTGTGGCCGACAAGGGGTTAAATCTCCAAATTTCCAAAGAGCTCATGCAACTCTATATCAAAAATAAAACAATCCAAAAACAGGCAGAAGACCAAAGAGGTACTTCTCCAAAGACACACAGATGGCAAGAGGCGCATGGAAAGTAAGTGCTCAACAGCACTAATTTTTGGAGAAACGCAAATCAAAACTGCAATGAGGTATCACCTCACGTCAGTCAGAATGGCCATCATCAAGAAGCCCACAGACAAGAAGTGCTGGAGAGGGAGTGGAGAAGAGGGAAGCCTCCTACACTCCTGGCGGGAATGGAAACGGGCGCAGCCACCGTGGAGAACAGTGGGAGGTTCCGTAAAACACTGAAAACAGAACTACCATAGGACCCAGCAATCCCACTACAGGGCACGTACTCTGAGAAAACCAAAATTCAAAAAGACACGTCCACCCCGGTGTGCACAGAAGTACACCTTACAATCTATCCATAGACAGATGAACAGATAAAATGTAGTCCACACTGACAGTGAGTATTACTCAGCCATCTAAAAAATGAAATAGTGCTATTCTCAGCAACATGAATGGACCTGGAAATTATCATACTAAGTAAAGTCAGACACAGAAAGACAAATATATATGTCACCTACATGTGGAATCTAAAAAAAATTATACAAGTGAACTTAATTACAAAGCAGAAACAGACTCACAGACTTAGAGAACGAACTTACTCACGGTTACCAGTGGGGAAGGATGGGGTTGACGGTAGATTGGGAGTTGGGAGGGACATGTATACACTACTACTACGTTTAAAATAGATAACCATCAAGGACCTACCGTATAGCACAGGGAACTCTGCTTAATATTCTGTAACAGCTTACATGGGAAAAGAGTTTGAAAAAGAAGAGATACATGTATAACTGAATCACTTAGCTGTATGCCTGAAACTATGACAGCATTAGGAATCAACTATACTCTGGGCTCCAAAATCCCTGCAGGCGGTGATGCAGCCACAAATTTAAAAGACGCTCACTCCTTGGAAGGAAAGTTATGACCAACCTAGACAGCATATTCAAAAGCAGAGACATTGCTTTGCCAACTAAGGTCCGTCTAGTCAAGGCTATGGTTTTTCCTGTGGTCATGTATGGATGTGAGAGTTGGACTGCGAAGAAAGCTGAGCGCTGAAGAATTGATGCTTTTGAACTGTGATGTTGGAGAAGACTCTTGAGAGTCCCTTGGACTGCAAGGAGATCTAACCAGTCCATTCTGAAGGAGATCAGTCATGGGTGTTGATTGGAAGGATTGATGCTAAAACTGAAACTCCAATACTTTGGCCACCTCATGGGAAGAGTTGACGCACTGGAAAAGACTCTGATGCTGGGAGGGATTAGGGGCAGGAAGAGAAGAGAATGACAGAGGATGAGATGGCTGGATGGCATCACCGACTCAATAGACATGAGTTTGAGTGAACTCCGGGAATTGGTGATGGACAAGGAGGCCTGGCATGCTGCGATTCATGGGGTCTCAAAGAGTCAAATGTGACTGAGTGACTGAACTGAACTGATACTCCAAAATAAAACATTTTTAAATAAAACAAAAATATCTATTTTTCTATGTAAAAGTCTCATCTGATACAAGGCATTAAGGTTGAGTTTTTTTTTTTCTTTAATGATCTACGTGAAAAAAAAGGTAAACCCATAAAATAGAATGCTAGACAATGGAGTCTAGATTCTTGCTTTTCAGATCCTCTGCAGAAAGCACCCCCTCACATCAGGGTGATCCCGGCTCCTGTGACCACTCAGACCTGTTCAGGCTCCAGCCCAAGAGGGCCAGTCCCTCCGGGGTGGGAAGGGGCTGAAGTTCCCCTGTGCTTCTCCGTAGGGCCGTGTCCGACAGGAAGACAGGGAACGACACAGAATTTTAGACTCCAGAGCCTTCTTGGTGGGAGAACAGTGCTGAGCCCAACACAAAGGGCAATCAAATCGGGCAGGTTTCCAAGGAGCCGTCCCTGTCTGGGGCTCTGTGTTGTTCACGGACCACGGGATGCAGGGGTGAGTCTCCTGACTAGGCAGAGGGCTCCAGAGAGCGTACAGGCTCAAGGGTGTCCCCAGGAGGGCGGGGGTCACAGAGCTGGCCTTAGGAGCTGGAGGCGGGCGCTTCCCTGTGGGGAAGCACTTGGGTTTCCCAAGGTCTCCAGCCATGGGGCAGAGAGCCAGGGGCTCCAGGAGCGAGGCTTTCTCGGGGTGAAGGAGCCCCCGGCACGACCTTCTGCTGGGAGGACGGGGAGGGCAGAGCTGTGCCGCAGCAGGGGCTGGTCCGTCCGCGTCCTGGGCCGGGTACCATGCAACCTCAGGTGGGCGACTCAGCGCCACCGAAGCTGCCCTCCTCACCTCCGCCACGGGCATCCCGGGGGTGTAGGCACTTCAGGGGGTGACGCGTAGGGTGGGTCTGGGGACCGGAATGGCTCTTGAGACGGTCGGGAGCGTGGCCCGTCCCCGGTTCTGCCAGAGCCATGTGTTTGCGGCAGGAGAGGGCAGCAGAAGGCGGTGGGGTCAGCTCAGCTGTTAGCACCTCTNCCTCTCTCCTGCAGCCTCGAGGAAGGCGGTGTGTGTGGGTCCTCGCCACGGCGGGACCAGCGGGACCTCACCCCCGAGATCTGATTGGGCGGGAACGGACAGGTGCCCGATGCGTGCATTCTCCTTTGAAAGGGAGAAAACTGAAAATCAGAGAAGAGAGACCGAAACTTTCATCTCACCAGCCGGATTCCCAGGGCGCCCCGGGGCCTGGACACGTTTCCGCCCTCATTAGATGGAAATGTGCGGGATGAAGACTCAGCTGAGATCAGAAGGGAGCGTGGTGCTTTCGAGCCAGCAGGGAACAGATGGAAGCCCAGCCTGTCACTCATTGTTACCGTTGCCGGTGTGAGGCCTCCTCTCCCCATGGCCTCCTGGGCTGCAGAAGACATTCAGGACCCTCAGAGCCTCGCAGGACAAGAGACCCACCTCCTTAAGCCACACGCAAGGTCCTTTCAAATCCCAGGTCAGGCTTCTCAGTCGAATCACTCAACTTGGTTTCAACAGACTTTCAGCCACTGAAAGTCAGGAGTCTAAAAAAATTTTTTGCAACTGAGGAAATTCAGAGAATGTGCTGCAAACTCCAAAGGCAGTTTCGGGAAGCAGGCTGAAAGCTGAACCATAGCAGTGCCATCCTCGCAGGTCCGTTGTCTTCTGGGAAGAGGAGGGGCTCCTGGGCTCATATTCCAATCACAGAAACATACCTGCTTCTCCGTGGGACCTGACTCATCAAAAGCTTTTGTGAGCAAAGGAAGCCACAAACAAAACCAAAAGGCCACCCATAGAATGGGAGAGAAATTTGCTTAGGGTGTGGCCGACAAGGGGTTAAATCTCCAAATTTCCAAAGAGCTCATGCAACTCTATATCAAAAATAAAACAATCCAAAAACAGGCAGAAGACCAAAGAGGTACTTCTCCAAAGACACACAGATGGCAAGAGGCGCATGGAAAGTAAGTGCTCAACAGCACTAATTTTTGGAGAAACGCAAATCAAAACTGCAATGAGGTATCACCTCACGTCAGTCAGAATGGCCATCATCAAGAAGCCCACAGACAAGAAGTGCTGGAGAGGGAGTGGAGAAGAGGGAAGCCTCCTACACTCCTGGCGGGAATGGAAACGGGCGCAGCCACCGTGGAGAACAGTGGGAGGTTCCGTAAAACACTGAAAACAGAACTACCATAGGACCCAGCAATCCCACTACAGGGCACGTACTCTGAGAAAACCAAAATTCAAAAAGACACGTCCACCCCGGTGTGCACAGAAGTACACCTTACAATCTATCCATAGACAGATGAACAGATAAAATGTAGTCCACACTGACAGTGAGTATTACTCAGCCATCTAAAAAATGAAATAGTGCTATTCTCAGCAACATGAATGGACCTGGAAATTATCATACTAAGTAAAGTCAGACACAGAAAGACAAATATATATGTCACCTACATGTGGAATCTAAAAAAAATTATACAAGTGAACTTAATTACAAAGCAGAAACAGACTCACAGACTTAGAGAACGAACTTACTCACGGTTACCAGTGGGGAAGGATGGGGTTGACGGTAGATTGGGAGTTGGGAGGGACATGTATACACTACTACTACGTTTAAAATAGATAACCATCAAGGACCTACCGTATAGCACAGGGAACTCTGCTTAATATTCTGTAACAGCTTACATGGGAAAAGAGTTTGAAAAAGAAGAGATACATGTATAACTGAATCACTTAGCTGTATGCCTGAAACTATGACAGCATTAGGAATCAACTATACTCTGGGCTCCAAAATCCCTGCAGGCGGTGATGCAGCCACAAATTTAAAAGACGCTCACTCCTTGGAAGGAAAGTTATGACCAACCTAGACAGCATATTCAAAAGCAGAGACATTGCTTTGCCAACTAAGGTCCGTCTAGTCAAGGCCATGGTTTTTCCTGTGGTCATGTATGGATGTGAGAGTTGGACTGCGAAGAAAGCTGAGCGCTGAAGAATTGATGCTTTTGAACTGTGATGTTGGAGAAGACTCTTGAGAGTCCCTTGGACTGCAAGGAGATCTAACCAGTCCATTCTGAAGGAGATCAGTCATGGGTGTTGATTGGAAGGATTGATGCTAAAACTGAAACTCCAATACTTTGGCCACCTCATGGGAAGAGTTGACGCACTGGAAAAGACTCTGATGCTGGGAGGGATTAGGGGCAGGAAGAGAAGAGAATGACAGAGGATGAGATGGCTGGATGGCATCACCGACTCAATAGACATGAGTTTGAGTGAACTCCGGGAATTGGTGATGGACAAGGAGGCCTGGCATGCTGCGATTCATGGGGTCTCAAAGAGTCAAATGTGACTGAGTGACTGAACTGAACTGATACTCCAAAATAAAACATTTTTAAATAAAACAAAAATATCTATTTTTCTATGTAAAAGTCTCATCTGATACAAGGCATTAAGGTTGAGTTTTTTTTTTTCTTTAATGATCTACGTGAAAAAAAAGGTAAACCCATAAAATAGAATGCTAGACAATGGAGTCTAGATTCTTGCTTTTCAGATCCTCTGCAGAAAGCACCCCCTCACATCAGGGTGATCCCGGCTCCTGTGACCACTCAGACCTGTTCAGGCTCCAGCCCAAGAGGGCCAGTCCCTCCGGGGTGGGAAGGGGCTGAAGTTCCCCTGTGCTTCTCCGTAGGGCCGTGTCCGACAGGAAGACAGGGGACGACACAGAATTTTAGACTCCAGAGCCTTCTTGGTGGGAGAACAGTGCTGAGCCCAACACAAAGGGCAATCAAATCGGGCAGGTTTCCAAGGAGCCGTCCCTGTCTGGGGCTCTGTGTTGTTCACGGACCACGGGATGCAGGGGTGAGTCTCCTGACTAGGCAGAGGGCTCCAGAGAGCGTACAGGCTCAAGGGTGTCCCCAGGAGGGCGGGGGTCACAGAGCTGGCCTTAGGAGCTGGAGGCGGGCGCTTCCCTGTGGGGAAGCACTTGGGTTTCCCAAGGTCTCCAGCCATGGGGCAGAGAGCCAGGGGCTCCAGGAGCGAGGCTTTCTCGGGGTGAAGGAGCCCCCGGCACGACCTTCTGCTGGGAGGACGGGGAGGGCAGAGCTGTGCCGCAGCAGGGGCTGGTCCGTCCGCGTCCTGGGCCGGGTACCATGCAACCTCAGGTGGGCGACTCAGCGCCACCGAAGCTGCCCTCCTCACCTCCGCCACGGGCATCCCGGGGGTGTAGGCACTTCAGGGGGTGACGCGTAGGGTGGGTCTGGGGACCGGAATGGCTCTTGAGACGGTCGGGAGCGTGGCCCGTCCCCGGTTCTGCCAGAGCCATGTGTTTGCGGCAGGAGAGGGCAGCAGAAGGCGGTGGGGTCAGCTCAGCTGTTAGCACCTCTTGGTGTCAAATTGGGGCGGAGAAGCCTGCCCGGGACCGCTCCAGGGCGCGACTGGGTCGGCAGATGGGACACCGGACGGCAGGGTGTGGCGGTCCTTCACCCTTGATGATCTGGACTCAGCTCCGCAGATAAGATAGAAGGCTGTCTGGCCTGCCCCTGGGCAAAGGGGCCACCAGGGATTTGGGACGAAGAACAGAGGTCAAGGCCAGAGAGACTGCAGGCAGCAAAGTCCAGCTCCGCGCCTGTCGGGCCTGGCTGCGGAATCACTTAGCGGAGCTAACGGAGTGGAACGTCCTGGGGATTCCAGCCTCTTTGCTCTGTTTGACTGATGTTGGAAGCTGACCCTGGTTGACGGGGATGAAGAATCCTTTCAGCTCAGTCTGGGTCTGTCGAGGAGCTAGGGCCAGGATGACTGCTTCTGCACCCGCACAACCCTGGATATTGTACAGCTATTCACCCGCCCGAGTCCACAGCTCCCACACGTTCCTCCCAGCCGCCCCGTGTGACGGGCAGTCGGCGCTAAGGCAGGTGTGAAGATTATTCCCACTTTATTGATAAGGAAGGGCTTCCCTGGTGGCTGTGGTGAAGAATCTGCCTGCCAATGGAGGCAATCCATGGGCCGGGAAGATCCCCTGGAGGAAACGGCAACCCACTCCAGTATTCAGGCCTGGGAAATCCCATGGACAGAGGAGCCTGGTGGGCTGCAGTCCATGGAGTCACAAGGAGTCGGGCACGACTCATCAACCAAACAACGAAAACTCAAGGGACACTAAGGCTCACAGAACTAACGGGGCAGCTCAAGGTCACACGGCCAGAAGAAAGCGGGAAGCCTGACTCTAGATGCCCTGCTCTCCTCGCCGAGAGCCTACTGAGTGTTTGGGGGGCTTGAAATACTTCTCCTCCTGGACTTGGGCTGTGGTGCCTGGAAACAGACTCTGGAATGAGGAAGCCGGCGAGGGGGCAGGGGGCCTCCCTGTCCCAGGTGAAGGGGCACTGAATTCCAGGGCCTCCTGCTGCCCTGCCCGTGACCTCCCGGAATCCAGTGCTCTGAGAAATCTCCACTGGGGGTGACGGGCTGAACACCCCGTGGCGCTGGCCTCCATTCCCCAGCCCTCCGCCCTGGCCTCCCCACAGCGACAGCTGCTTGTGCCTGTTGGGGTCTGGGCAAAGCAGGCCTGCAGCCAGCAGACCTGGAAGGTCCTGCATCCTCACCTCAGGGTGACGGCCTCGTGAGCAGCCCTCCCAGCCCCGCTTCGGGGAAACGTGGAGTTCAGTACCTGCGCGTCACCGCTGTTTCCTGGGCAGCAAGCCCTTCTTGTGTATTTGCTGAGTTATCCTGAGAAGTCGAGGATTCCCTCCTGACAGCTTGTCACTAATGTCTTATCTATTTTCTCTCTGAGAGGAAGGCCCCTGGGTGACGTCAACATAGTACAGTTTGCACGACGTGTCTAACGAGCACAGAAACGGACGACATCATTTCTGCTTCAGGAACCGCACCAGGGGACTCTGCTACCCGCCTCCCGCCCCACCAGGTTCGTGGTTTAGACCAGCCTTGGGCCCCCTCCCTGCACGAGACCAGGGCAGGGCACAGCATCACAGCCCAGGTGCCGTGGTGACAGGCTCACAAGAGCACGGGGCCCTCCAGCCACTGTGAGAGCCGTGGAAACCGGCCGGGGATACTGTTGGGACCTTTCAAGAAGAGCTGCTTCCTTCTGTGGGAGCTGCCAGGGTGGGTGAGCAGGGGACCCACCACGGGAGCCTGAGAACGAGGGCAGAGAAGACGGCAGCTCCGGGGAGAGAAGCACCAGGCTGCAGCGTCTCGGAAGCCAGCCCACCCCTGCTTTCTTTGGTTACATAAGCTAGGGAAGTCCCTTTATTTTCTGCATAAGTCAGTTTGCCTTAGGTCTATAGTTTCTGTATGAAAAAAATACTAACATACTCTCAGTGCTGGTAACTTCCTGCTGATGTCTTGCTGTGTCAGCCAGTATGAGACCCTCCTATGCTGCCTAAAACCGCTCACATCCGCTCAGACCACCAGCTGGTTCGGTGCCGTCTCCCCACGGTCCCTTGTGTCCTCAAAGAATACGGGCACTGTCCACATCTCATGAGGACGCAAGCTGCTCCGCGCCCGCTCGGCCGACGTTCCACCCGGCCAGGGCCCTTTGCTCACACAGTGGCCGCTGGGACAGTTTCTGTGGGTTGGTGACCCAAGAAGCATTGTTTTCACGATGCTGCTCCTAGATCGTTACCCGAGAGACATGAAAGCGTGTGTCTACACAGAGGACGTCTGTGCCTCTGAGGGACCAGAGCAGCTCTATCCCGAGTGGCCCGTGAGCAGGGGGATGGATAACATGGTCAGGCCACAGAACACCACGCAGCAGCAGGCACGAGGGGGCGAGATGCTGACGCGCACAAAGATGCAAGGCCTCTCACCGGCGTCCTGCTGAGCGAAGGCGTGGACACCGGACCGCGGAGTCAGGTCCACCTACACGCCGAGAAGAGGCATGAGACGGGCCTCTCGCTGTCCAGGGTGGGCTGGAGGCTGCGAACCGTCTGCAAAGAGGCACCGCGGAACTTCTCCGTGGACGTGTCTGTACCTTGATGGGGCGAGGGCTTCGCAGCTGTGTACATGCTTGTTTAAATTTAAAACGTCCACGTATAAAATATACCTCAGTAAAGTCACTTTAAATTTATTATTGGAGTGTAAAGTCATTTTCTAATGAGGATTTCCCCAGGATTTTCAAAACTCCTGTTTATATCTAGTCTTTTGAAGAGTGCGCGTTCTCCTTCCCACGCCCCTCTGCCCCCGTGTCTTTCTGGCCTATTATGGGTCTCCTCTGCTGCTCATGGAAAACGCTTCGCTTCTGGTCACCACGTGCAGAGGGCTCTCAACCAGCAAGTCTCTGGGACGCCAGCATGGTGTCCTGAAATTTAATCCAGCTCTGACACCGCTGTCCCGGAGTTATAGCGAACCCCCACGGATCAGAACTCAGCCCACAAGCCTGCCCTCCCCACCCCCACTGCAGACGCTTGTTACAAGCCAGCATCACCGGTGCTTCTGACCCAACAGCTACAGAGCAGGGGTTGCAATGACCTCCTTCTTGAGTGTGAGTCACTTGATAGACGAGCTCACAGAAGGGGTGGAAACGTTTACTTACCTTTACCTGTTTATTAGAGTGCATTACCAGCCCCCTACCCCTCTCTAGAGATCTGGGGAGAGACGTGCTGAAGTTCCAGGCTTCTCACCCTGACTTGCGTCTTGGCCGCTAGCTTGCCTCGGGGAGCCACCCAGATTGACCTCATTAGAACAAGGGATGCTCCTGGTGCTCTCCGTTTGCTTGGTTTTAAGATTTATTTTCCTTTTGGATGTGGATCATTTTTAAACTCTTTGTTGAATTTGTTACCATATTATCTTTGCTTTATGTTTTGGTCTTTTGGCTACAAACCATGTGAGATCCCCCACCAGCAAGCAAACCCTCACCCCCTGCGTTGGAAGAGAGAGTCCTAACCACTGGGCCACCGGTGAAGGCCCGCTCCTGGTGTTCCTGTCACCTGGAAATCCCAAGGGTTCCGTGCCAGGACCCAGCGGCAGAGACTCACGTGCATGTGTTTTGTTGAAGTTGTTGTTGTTTAGCTGTTCAGTTGTGTCCGACTCTTTGCGACCCCACAGACCGTAGCCCACCAGGCTCCTCCCTCCATGGGATTTCCGAGGCAAGAGCACTGGAGAGGACTGCCGTTTCCTCCTCTAATACATTTCTTATTATTTCACAACAATGTTATTCTCTACATGTCATAATTAAATCATCATATAGAAATGCCGTGAGGTTCTGAAACGTTCATGAACGGTGATTCTCCTTGTGTCTCAGGGCCTTCCCTCCTGTTCTTCCTTCTACTCTTCCCTCTTCTCCTTCTGGAAAAATCCTGCCTACTGCCCCAGTCTTCATCCATTCCAAAAATATTTATTGAGTGCCAGGCAGCGTGGCTACTGAGACATATAACCAGGGCTCTGCTCTGGCCTTCAGAGACGTACACTAGAAAAATGGAGTTTTCCTCGAACGCCCTTAGATTTATATCCAAGCATTTTCTGGTTAATGAAAAGATTCTGTCAAAGACCATTAACCTGGAGGCCACAGCCACTTCATCCCATCACCCAACAGCGGCTACTTCTCCACACATGTATTCCCATCCTCCCCGAGGGCTCTGCTAACTCTAAAGAAATGGAGTCTTTGAGAAGGTTACCAAAGCAGGAGGAAAAAACTCTGCCAAAATGAAGGGAAAGCTTGGGACAAGTGCACTTCTGGGTTGATGACCAAAACACGATACAAGATGGAAGTGTAAACAAATGAGTCAGGAGCATCTGAACACTGAGTCTGCTCGACTCTCGGGCTGCCCTGAGGCTCACGCCCCACCCCCCAGCCTATCAGACAGATCACAGCCTGGACCGCTGCAGCCTGGTTTACTGCTGCTGGGGTCTTTGATACTTTGGAGTAGTTTAAACAATGTTCCTGGAATAGGCTTTTATTAAAATTTATTTTTCGGGCTTCCCTGGTGGCTCAGTGGCAAAGAATCCACCCATCAATACAGAGGACCTGGGTTTGATTCCTGGTCTGGGAAGATCCCCTCGGCCGTGGAGCAACGAAGCCCGTGCTCCCCAGCTGTTGAGTTTGTGCCCTAGATCCTGGGAACCGCATGCTGCAGCTACTGAGGCCGGTGCGCCCTAGTGCCTGCGCTCTGCAGCAAGAGAAGCCCTCGCGACGAGAGGAGCCCCCGCTCGCCGCAACCAGAGAAAAGTCCATGTGGCAGCGAAGACGCACACAGCCAAAAGAAAATCCATAAAATTAAAATTCATTGGTCAAGGTTTTATTTTTTTCTTCTTCCCCATGAGCTTTGAGTTCTAAAACCAAATCTTTACTTGATTAAAAATATTATCACACACTGTAAATGAACTATCAGTTCAGTTCAGTCTCTCAGTCGTGTCCGACTCTTTGCGACCCCGTGAATCACAGCACGCCAGTCCTCCCTGTCCATCACCAGCTCCCGGAGTTCACTCAGACTCACGTCCATCGAGTTGGTGATGCCATCCAGCCATCTCATCCTCTGTCGTCCCTTTCTCCTCCAGCCCCCAATCCCTCCCAGCATCAGAGTCTTTTCCAGTGAGTCAACTCTTCCCATGAGGTGGCCAAAGTANGTTTCACGGGTGGGATTCCCACTCTGGCCCCCGGCAGGAAGCCAAGGAAAAAAGTCTGTCACTGTTTCCATTGCTTCTCCATCTATTTGCCTTGAAATGATGGGACCAGATGCCATGATTTTGTTTTTTTAATTTTGAGTTTTAAGCCAGCTTTTTCACTCTCCTCTTTCATTTTCATCAAGATTCTCTCTAGTTCCTCTTCACGTTCTACCATAAGGATGGTTGTCATCAACATATCTGAGGTTATTAATATTTCTCCCAGCAATCTTTATTCCAGCTTGTGCTTCATCCAGCTTGGCATTTTGCATGATGTATTCTGTATACAAGTTAAATAAGCAGAGTGACAGTATACAGCCTTGATGTGTTCCTTTCCCGATTTGGAACCAGTCTGTTGTTCCGTGTCTGGTTCTAACTGCTGCTTTTTGGCCTGCATACAGGTTTTACAAGAGACAGTCAAAGTGATCTGATATTCTCATCTCTTGTAGAATTTTCCAGTTTGTTGTGATCCATACAGTCAAAGGCTTTAGTGCAGTCAATACAGCAGAAGTAGATTTTTTTTTTTTTCTGGAATTCTCTTGATTTTTCTATGATACAAAGGATGTTGGTAATTTGATCTCTGGTTTCTCTGCCTTTGCTAAATCTAGCTTGAACATCTGGCACTTCTCTGTTCATGTACTTTGGAAGACTGCCTTGAAGAATTTTGAGCATTAGTTTGCCAGCACATGAAATGAGTGCAATTGTGCAGTAGTTTAAACATTCATTGGCCTTTCCATCCTTTAAGATTGGAATGAAAACTTACCCTTTCCAGTCCTGTAGCCACTGCTGAGTTTTCCAAATTTGCTGGCATATTGAGTGCAACACTTTCACAGCATCATTGTTTAGAATCTGAAATAGCTCAGCTGGACAGAGGATGTGAAGGTTGGATGTCATCACCAACTCAATGGACATGGGTTTGGGTAGACTCTGGGAGTTAGTTATGGACAAGGAGGCCTGGAGGGCTGTGGTTCATGAATTCGCAAAGAGTCGGACATGATTGAGTGACTGAACTGAACTGAGCAGCTGGATTTCCATCACCTCCATTAGCTGTGTTTGTAGTGATGCTTCTTAAGGCCTAGGTGACTTAGTACTACAAGATATCTGACTCTAGGTGAGTGATCACACCATCGTGATTATCTGGGTCATGAATATCATTTTTGTATAGTTCTTCTGTATATTCTTGCCACCTTTTCTTAATATCTTCTGCTTCTGTTAGGTCTATACCAATTCTCTCTTTTATTGTGCCCATCTTTGTATGAAATATATGGTGATATCTCTAATTTTCTTGAAAATATCTTGTTTATCCCATTCTATCATTTTCCTCTATTTCTTTGCAGTGTACACTTAGAAAGGCTTTCATATCTCTCCTTGATATTCTTACTAACATTAGTAAGATATACATATGCAAGATGGTGTGAAATAAATCTTGACAAAATTTCAGAGACCTTCAACTTAAGTGAAATTTCTAGAAGTGCAAAGTGAAAAATAAGTTGTGACATCGGTTCTCTAACAATCAAAAACGAGGTATTACACTTATTGGGCCTATGGATTTTGAAGGCAGCATAGTCTTCTTTGAGTTTACTTCAGTTCAGTTCAGTTCAGTTGCTCAGTCATGTCTGACTCTTTGCGACCCCATGAATCACAGCACACCCGGCTTCCTTGTCCATCAACAACTACCAGAGTTCATTCAGATTCATGTCCACTGAGTCAGTGATGCCATCCAGCCATGTCATCCTCTGTCGTCCCTTTCTTCTCCTGCCCCCAATCGGAGCATCGGAGCAGCATCGGAGTTTTTTCCAGTGAGTAAACTCTTCGCATGAGGTGGCCAAAGTACTGGAGTTTCAGCTTTAACATCATTCCTTACAAGCAAACACCAGGGCTGATCTCCTTCAGAATGGACTGGATGGATCTCCTTGCAGTCCAAGGGACTCTCAAGAGTCTTCTACAACACCACAGTTCAAAAGCATCAATTCTTCGGTGCTCAGCCTTCTTCACAGTCCAACTCTCACAACCATACATGACCACAGGAAAAACCGTAGCCTTGACTAGACAGATCTTAATCAGTAAGTAATGTCTCTGCTTTTGAATATGCTACCTAGGTTGGTGATAACTTTTCTTCCAAGGAGTAAGCGTCTTTTGATTTCATGGCTGCAGTCACCATCTGCAGTGATTTGGGAGCCCAGAAAAATGAAGTCTGACACTGTTTCCACTGTTTCTCCATCTATTTCCCATGAAGTCATGGGACTGGATGCTATGATCTTCGTTTTCTGAATGTTGAGCTTTAAGCCAACTTTTTCACTCTCCTCTTTCACTTTCATCAAGAAGCTTTTGAGTTCCTCTTCACTTTCTGCCTTAAAGGTGGTGTCATCTGCATATCTGAGGTTATTGAGATTTCTCCAAGAAATCTTGAATCCAGCATGTGTTTCTTCCAGTCCAGTGTTTCTCATGATGTACTCTGCATATAAGTTAAATAAGCAGGGTGACAATATACAGCCTTGATGTACTCCTTTTCCTATTTGGAACCAGTCTGTTGNATGATGGGACCAGATGCCATGATCTTTGTTTTCTGAATGTGGAGCTTTAAGCCAACTTTTTCACTCTCCTCTTTCACTTTTATCAAGAGGCTTTTTAGTTTCTCTTCACTTTCTGCCATAAGGGTGGCGTCATCTGCATGTCTGAGGTTATTGATATTTCTCCTGGCAATCTTGATTCCAGCTTGTGTTTCTTCCAGTCCAGTGTTTCTCATGATGTACTCTGCATATAAGTTAAATAAGCAGGGTGACAATATACAGCCTTGATGTACTCCTTTTCCTATTTGGAACCAGTCTGTTGTTCCATGTCCAGTTCTAACTGTTGCTTCCTGATCTGCGTATAGGTTTCTCAGGAGGCAGGTCAGGTGGTCTGGCATTCCCATCTCTTTCAGAATTTTCCACAGTTTATTGTGATCCATATAGTCAAAGGCTTTGGCATAGTCAATAAAGCAGAAATAGATGTTTTTCTGGAACTCTCTTGCTTTTTCCATGATCCAACGGATGTTGGCAATTTGATCTCTGGTTCCTCTGCCTTTTCTAAAACCAGCTTGAACATCTGGAAATTCACAGTTCATGTATTGCTTAAGCCTAACATTTTATTTTATTTTATTCTTAGAATATTTTGACACATAGAAAACAATTCCAAGGATAGTACAGTTTCCATATACCCTACACCTAACGCCCCTGCTGTTAACATCTTGCATTAGCATGGTATACGTGTCAGAATGAATGAGCCAACATTGATACATTTTTAATCACTAAAGTCTCTAGTTCGCTGGGACAGGAAGTCTTCTCTTCCAGGACCCCATCAGCTGTCACATGGCGCTTGACAGCTCACGTCTCCTTGGTGCCTCTGAGCTATGGCGTCTCTCACACTTGCCTTGCTTGGATGGTCCAGGCAGGAGTCTGTTCCGGTCAGGTGTTTTGTAGGATCCCTCAGCCAGGATGCGCCTGTACTTCCCTCCTGGTTAGACAGGTTTTGGGTTTGGGGGAGGAAGATTCCAGAGGGAAGGGCCTTCTCATCACACCAGGTCAAGGTTACATGCTCTCCGGCTGGCCTGTCCTTCTTGGTGTTGAAGTGATGACCTTTCCTCTTTAGAAGGAAATGCTGTGGCCAGCCGACACTGGACGAGAGCTGAGTTGCGCTCCACCTCCTTGAGGGCCACGTACCTGCNGGGAGGAAGATTCCAGAGGGAAGGGCCTTCTCATCACACCAGGTCAAGGTTACATGCTCTCCGGCTGGCCTGTCCTTCTTGGTGTTGAAGTGATGACCTTTCCTCTTTAGAAGGAAATGCTGTGGCCAGCCGACACTGGACGAGAGCTGAGTTGCGCTCTACCTCCTTGAGGGCCACGTACCTGCGTGTATTGTCTGCAGTTCTTCCGCGGGAGAGATTTCTCTCTCCTCCGTTTCTTTCTTGCTTTCTTCAATCATTTTCTGCACCCTACGGAACTGGGGATAGTTCTTTGATGTACTCAGGACTCGGTCGTGTCTGACTCTTTTTCGACCCATGGACTGAGGCCTGCCTGGTTCCTAGGTCAGTGAGATTTCCCAGGCGAGAATACTGGGGTGGGTTGCCATTTCCTCCTCCAGAGGGTCTTCCCAACCCAGGGAAGGAACCTGCGTCTCCTGCTCAGCAGGCAGGTTCTTCACCCCTGTGCTATCTGGAAAGCCCATAGTTCTTTTATACTTTGGGTTATTAACCAACGTGACTTTATTTTGTCGCTCATATCAGGAGCTTGTCTCTTTGACATGGCTCTGCTGCTGTGTGTGTGACAAGAAACATTCTGACACTCCATTTATTTCTTTTAAATTTTATTGAAGTATAATGGCAACCCACTCCAGTGTTCTTGCTTGGAGAATCCTAGGGATGGCGGAGTCTGGTGGGTTGCCGTCTATGGGATCGCACAGAGTCGGACACGACTGAAGCAGCATAGCATAGTTGGTTTAAAATGTTAATTTCTGTGGTAGAGCAAAGTGATTTGTTATATAAATATATATGTTCTTTTTCATATTATTTTCCACTGTGATTTAATCGCAGGATATTGAATATAGTTCCCTGTCCTACCCAGTAGGAGCTTGTTCTTTGTTCACCCATATACCATAGTTTTCATCTGCTCATCCCACACTCCCAGTCCTCCCCTCCTCTAACCCCTCCCCACCCCCTTGGTAATCATGAGTCTGTTCTGTAGGTCTGTGAGTCTGTCTGTGAGCCTGTCTGTGAGCCTGTCTGTGAGTCTGTTCTGTAGGTCCGTGAGTCTGTCTNGTGGTTTCCCCTATTTTCTTCAATTTAAGTCTGAATTTTGCAATAAGGGGTTCATGATCTGAGCCACAGTCAGCTCCTGGTCTTGTTTTTGTTGACTCTATAGAGCTTCTCTATCTTTGGCTGCAAAGAATATTATCAATCTGATTTTGGTGTTGATCATCTGGTGATCTCCATGTGTAGAGTCTTCCCTTGTGTTGTTGGAAGAGGATGTTTGTTATGAACAATGCATTTTCTTGGCAAAACTCTTTAGTCTTTGCCCTGCTTCATTCCACATTCCAAGGCCAAATTTTCCTGTTATTCCAGGTGTTTTTTGACTTCCTATTTTTGCATTCCAGTCCCCTAGAATGAAAAGGACATTTTTGGGGGGTGTTAGTTCTAAAAGGTCTTGTAGGTCTTCATGGAACCATTCAGCTTCAGTTTCTTCAGGGTTACTGGTTGGGGCACATACTTGGATTACTGTGATATTGAATGGTTTGCCTTGGAAATGAACAGAGATCATTCTGTCATTTTTGAGATTGCATCCAAGTACTGCATTTTGGACCCTTTTGTTGACAATGATGACTCCTCCATTTCTTCTGAGGGATTACTGCTTGCAGTAGTAGATATAATGGTCATCTGAGTTAAATTCACCCATTCCAGTCCATTTTAGTTCGCTGATTCCTAGAATGTCAATGTTCACTCTTGCCATCTCTTGTTTGACCACTTCCAATTTGCCTTGATTCATGGACCTGACATTCCACGTTCCTATGCAATATTGCTATTTACAGCATCAGACCTTGTTTCTATCATCAGTCACATCCACAGCTGGGTATTGCTTTTGCTTTGGCTCCATCTCTTCATTCTTTCTGGTGTTATTTCTCCATTGATCTCCAGCAGCGTGGTGGGCACCTACTGACCTGGGAGTTCCTCTTTCAGTATCCTATCATTTTGCCTTTTCATACTGTTAATGCTGTTCTCAAGGCAAGAATGCTGAAGTGGTTAGTGTGTCTGCCTCCTAGTTCCCTTTTGCAATACCTACCATCTTACTTGGGTTTCTCTTACCTTGGGCATGGGGTATCTCTTCATGGCTGCTCCAGCAAAGCGCAGCCACTGCTTCTTACCTTGGATGAAGGGTATGTCCTCACCATCACCTTTCGTGACCTTCAACGTGGGATAGGTCCTCTAGGCCGTCCACTGCTCCTTGGACATGGGGTAGCTCCTCTTACTACACTAGGCCATTTCCCAGAGGGACCAAAAAGCTGTTATTTTTCGTGAAGCCTGTAATATGAAGTCCTGAGGTGATGAATAAGGAGAGAATCAATCATAGAGGCTGAGAAGTTAAACCTTAAAAGGGTTGGAAGGACACCTAATAACGTGCAAATGAGAATTAAAGGCAGGAATTTGAGGCAGTTAACCCTGGATAAATTAGGAAGCATAGTCCAAGAGAAGTACACAAATTCAGGGGGTGAATTTCAGGACAAAAATTATATATATTGACAGATATCAGAAAGGCGGCTGATCAAAAATAATAAGAATTTAGAAGTTACCTTTGAAATCCTAGATTATAAATTCTTACAATTTCCCGAAAAGTTTATATTTCTATGGCAGTTTCATCTATGAAATGTATATTACTTTTTGATACCTAAAAAGGGATTTTAAAATGGCAAGATAATTCACCATTTGTATAAGATTATATGGGAATGAATACACTATCAAAATCTGTCTCTGAATTTCAGAATTCATTAACCAATAATATAGCAAAAGACATGAGCAATGACTTTGTAGGGACGACTTGGAATTGTTGTTCAGTCACTAAGTAGTGTACAAATTTGTGACCCCGTGGACTACAGCATGTCAGGTTTCCCTGTCCTTTGCTATGTACCAGAGTTTGCTGAAACTCATGTCCATTTAGTTGGAGATGCCATCTAACTATTGCATTCTTTGTTGTTCCCTTCTCCAGCCTTCATTCTTTCCAAGCATCTTTTCCAATCAGTCATCTATTTGAATGAGTTGGTCAAAATATTGGAGCTTCAGCTTCAGCATCAGTCCTTCCAATGAATATTCAGGGTTGATTTCCTTTAGAATTAAATGATTGTGTCTTCTTGCTGTCCCAGGAACTCTCAAGAGTCTTCTACAGCACCACAATTTGGAATATATCAGTTTAATGATCTCTCATGATATAACCTTAGTTATTACCTTCATGTTTCTGGGCTGTGAGCAGAAGAGGAAAAAGATGTGACCTAGTCTAAACCAACCATTTAATTCGGGAAGATATGTCATTTTTAATGAAGCAACATGCAAAATATTTTTAAAATATGTGTTTTCAGAAGTTTTTATATAAGCCTTATTTAAATATAGGTTCTTTATATCTGAACATCATTTTTAAAGATTTTCAGTCAGAAAATCCTGATCCAAGGAGTTAGCACCACAATCGACTGGTTCTAAATTGGGAAAGAAATGCATCAAGGCTTTATAATGTCAGCCTGCTTATTTTACTTATATGTGGAGTAAGACCATCATGTGAAATACAAGGCTGGATGAAGTACAAGCTGGAATTAAGATTCCTGGGAGAAAAATCAATAACCTCAGATGCAGATGGCACCACCCCTATGGCAGAAAGCAAAGAGGAACTAAAGAGCCTCTTGATGAAAGTGAAAGAGGAGAGTGAAAAAGTTGGCTTAAAACTCAGCATTCAAAAAATAAGATCATGGCATCCAGTCTTATCACTTTATGGGAAATAGATGGGGAAGCATTAGAAACAGTGACAGATTTTATTTTTTTGGGCTTCAAAATCACTGCAGATGGTGACTGCAGCCATGAAATTAAAAGTCACTTGTTCCTTGGAAGAAACCTAGACAGTGTATTAAAAGCAGAGATATTACTTTCCCAACAAAGGTCCATGTAGTCAAAGTTATGTTTGTTTGTTTGTTTTTTCTGTAGTCATGTATGAATGTGAAAATTGGACCTTAAAGAAGGCTGAATACCAAAGAATTGATGCTTTTGAACTGTGGTGTTGGAGAAGGCTCTTAAGAGTCCCCTAGACTGCAAGGAAATCAAACTAGTCCATCCTAAAGGAAATCAGTTCTGAATATTCATTGGAAGGACTGATGCTGAAGCTGAAGCTCCAATGCTTTGACCACCTGATGAAAAGAGTTGCAAAGGATCTTACTGCTGGGAAATATTGAAGACAGGGGGAGAAGGGGATGACAGGAGATGAGATACTTGGATGGCATCACTGACTTGATGGAAATGAGTTTGAGCTAGCTCTGGGATTTGGTGATGGAGAAGAAAGCCTGGTGTACTTCAGTCTATGGGGTCGCAAAGTGTTGAACACTACTGACAGATTGAACAACATAAAAATTTTTCTTTTTCTCCTAAACTCTAAAATTTCCCTTTAAATTAACAAGAAAATAATTGGGCATAGAATGGCATTAATTTCTAACCAAATTTTATAAATAAAAATGATCTCATATAGCTAAGCATTTTTATTTAAAATATGTTGGATTAACTTTATTGATGTAGTTTTCATTTTGTTTTGTTTTCTTCATGGAAAATAAGCAGTCATTTAATTAATTCCACTTCCCATTATTAAGTTATGACAATCAAGATTCTTCTAAGAAAACATTCATGTGGAAAAAGTTATTGCTTATTGTATGCAAGATATAAAGAAATTGATGTAAACAAATTAAAGAAATGAATCCATTTGATAAAAATTAAGCTTAATCTTTTCAGAGGCTATTGAATCTCACTCTCAAGATCAAAGAGAGACTTATCTTAAGTGCATCACTGGCGGATTCATGAGAATGACTATGTAAGAAAGTAAAATTAATCATACATAAATGATACTTCTATGTTTGTAATTATATCTATAGTAACATAACCCTTCAATGATTATTTGATAATACCAAAATCTAACCCAGAAGCAGGACATTTTTGCATTGTAAAACTTGTAAGACCCATTTTTTAATGCATACTTTCTAGGAAAATGTAATTAGTTGTGAAATATACCACAATAGAAAGCCCTATATGTAGTCAATTAGTCACTAAACTGTAAGTAGAAAAAAATATCATTTTTGTAAGATAATTAAATATACATACCCTATAATATGAATAAAATTAATAGTGTATACTTATATCTTTATTTAATATACCACATTTATTCTCTCACATAAATGTATGTAGATGCAGCGACCCCTATAAAACAGCCCTACATACTACATATAATATTCCAATGTTATAAAGTTTACCATGTTGACACAATCAAAAATAAAAAAGTGTCTACAATTCTTTGAAATTTGCAAATCAGTTTTATAGCACAAGATCTCTAAATGGATAGGTGGTCATTTAAATTTATTTTATCTGTAAATCACTCATTTCTTAGTATATTACTCCTCTACTTATTTCATCAGAAGACTTGGTCTCTTCGTATATTCAAAGTACACCAATAGATATTAATAAAAATGAATCTAAATGTCTGGTTTCCTGGGGATAACCATTGCTATAGGCAATAGCTATAAAAGCAGAATGTAGCACCACTGATCATCGTGGGTGACTGAAGGACAATTTTTTTTCCTTTTTTTTTTTTTTTTTTTAAATATAGTTTTGCATGGCTCCATACACAGATTCTTTTTACACAGAGAAATATCTTCTGGATTTTGACATTGGCTGCTGTTAAATCTACGTCACTGAATATAAGAGTAATATTACTTTTAGTGTACAGTCAGTTATAACAAGGAGGTTGCTACATCCAAACATATAATTAAATATAGTAATTTGAACTACATTGATTTAGATGTATGATTATCTTAAAAATGCTGTAGTTAAAGGTTATCTTTAAAAAACACCTTTCCTACATACATATTTGCTACATTAAAAGGCCAAGTATAGCATATTTAAGAGAACTAAATACCATCAATACTCCTACGCACTAGAACAGGACACATATACACTTGATAGTAAACACTGGGTATGTGCTTACCTCCATGGAGAAGTCTTTTAAATTTCTGTGTATAGTGCGAACCAATTTGGAACCATTATATAGATGAACATGAAGGTATAGAGTCTTTTTGAAGTATTCTACAAATCAAAGAGTCAAAGCAATCAAACAACATCACAGTTAGTATTCTTCTAAGAAACAAATGGAGAATATTAGCCAATTGTTCTTTGAGGATGGGTGCCAAAAACGACTTGAATAGCTTTATGAAGGGATTATTATGGCAAAAAGAAAAAGAATAAAAGAGGAAACTGCCGGGAGCCAGCGTGAGGAGACCCACCCGTGACAAGGTCACGNCCCCCTGGCCAGCAGGTCCACAGCAGGCCTTGGACAAGTGGGCCTGACCCAGCCCTAGCGCTGCTGATAGGAGACGCACCGGCCTTGGAGAGTTCCAGCATTTTCTTTTGCCCTCTGGCTCCAAAGGGGAGGCTGCTAAGTAAATTTCCCTGAGGTTGAGGGCCCTGAAAAGGGAAGCCACCGACTAGCGTGGGGTTCATTCAACCAGCTTCACCCATGCCCAGCGCCCGGCATGGGTGAAAGGCTGTCCTGGGCATGGCTGACTGTGGTGTTATCTACAAGTCTGAAGTTCAGTTCGGGGAGGAGGAGGAGGGAGGTCATTGGCATGTCCGGAGCTGGAGCCACTGGGCTAGAATCTGTCACCCATTCCCCCTGAGGGTGTGCCTGCCTCCGCCTGGGGCCCCACCTGGGGGATGGGGCTGATGCGGGGAGCCTGCCCTTTATCTTCATCTCTGCCGGCCAATCCGAGGTGGGGTCCTGCTGCTGCCTGAGGATGCAGGTGGTGGGGGCTGTTACTGTGGCTTCCTGTAGCGAGCCGTGCGGACCTGGTGGGCAGCTTCCCTGATCTTTGCTCCATCTGCCTCCGAGTCCGGGTGGGCAGCTTCCCTGATCTTTGCTCCATCTGCCTCTGAGTTTCTCCCGGAACCCTCTCCTCCTCCGTCAGCCCGCCGTCCCGGTTCCCCCTTTAGATCCGCCCGGTCTGCACGCAGTGCCCCCAGCACCGGCCGTGTGTCTGTCCTTCTTCCCACTAGAGGTGTACCTTTCACCCACTGAGTCCTCACCACGAACATCAGCTCGCCTGAGCTGGTGTCATGAAAAGACTGCTGCTCTCTAGTTTGACAGGGAGGTTATGACCCGTTCATCTGTAGGACCTTCACGGGTAGAGGGGGCTCAGGGCTGCCCGCCCTGCCAGGCTGCCATGGGACAGAATGGGAGCGAGCCCCTCACCCTCCGGGAGGCACCTGGAAATCTCAGATTCCTTTCCTCCTCATCTGTGGGGTGAGGACTGGCTGAACAGGTCAGGTCAGAAATGCTTAGATGGGGAGGAGCTGATAGACCACACCTGGACGGGCAGTTGATTCTGCAGCAGGTCCAGCGCGTCTCTCGCCTCCACCAGGAAACTGATGACATGGGGAGCCAGGTGCTCCTTTCAGACTGGCTGCCCCAGTCCAGGGGGCCGGAGGGGGCCGGCCAAGAGGGACCTCCAGGGGGTTTGCCTGAAGGACCCCTGAAGGGGCTGGTTGGTATTTGTGGTTCTTGTATGAAAACAGAGCAGGTCTGTGGCCACAGGGCCCAGGGATCTGAGTAGCAGAGGCGCTTCCTGGCTGCCTGGTGGGTGGAAGAGTGGGGAGGCTTCCTTGCCTCCACTGAGGCCCTAGGTCGGAAATCTGAGTCCATGCCCTTCGATGGAAGACAGTGTTCTGAGTTTAGAAGCCTGGTTGGCTGTGCTGGGTGGAAACGGATGGAGAGAAAGTGGAATTTTAAACAGGGGCAGAGGGTAACCTGAGCCCTGACCACAAGAAAGATCAGGGGAGATGACTTCAGGGCAGGTGCAAGTGGGGCAAGGGCCAGGCCCTGCCCCGAGTGGTGTTCCTGGTTCTGTCTGTGGGAGGCCTTGACCTGACCTTGGTGGTCCACGGCCTTGCGATCTCTGCCTGTCTCAGTGTTTACCCGCTGCTGGTCACTATGTAGGGGCTGACCTGCCCCAGACAAGTGACCTGGACATTCACAAGCCTGTGTTTCTGGGAAAGGGGGCAGGGTTATGGGCCGGCTGAAGTGAGTTTCCCCTACGACAAGTCGCTGCTGTCCTAGAATACCGCAGTGGGCTCTCGGGTCCTCACTTGCACAGATGAAGGGCTGACACACCCTCTCGTCTCAGGGCTCGTCTGGTTGCAGGTAATGAAACAAATCTGCGATGATGTTATTTAACAAAACAGAAGAAATTGGTTGGAAAAATGCAGAAATGGCTGAGGAAACCCAGGGTGGGATCTGAGACCAGAAAGTGGGGCGGGGGCTGTTTCAGGGGCCCTGCCACCACCTTCAGCCTTTCGGAAGCCACGTCCGCTTCTCCTGGAATTGGCTCCCCTCCAGCCCCCAAGACTGGATGTCGCTCACCTGGTCTTGGGTCAGGCAATGGCCAACGTGGGCCTCCGTCCAACGCTGGATTCCTGGGTGCAATTCTTATGTCCACTCAGGGCCGAGGAGGCAGGTTTCAGAACACAGGGTGCAGTTTCCCAGGGTGGGGGACCTCTCCAGAGCTTCTGACAGGAGACAAGAGTGACTTTCTTTTTTTGGGTGAAAGGGACTAGCTGGTGCTGCTGCTAAGAGATGGCTCTTTTCGGCAATGAATGGAGAATAAATGAATATTGACGCTTTCACCATCAAATGCTTCAGACAAAGTCTTCTTCTTCCCGGAGACTCAGGATGTAACTTACCTGGCTCCTTAAGCTTGGTGTGGAATTGGCAAGACCATGCTTCCTGAGGCTTTTTTCTTCTGGAAATAGGTGTAGATGGCCTCAGCTGTTAGCTCCAGGTCAGAGGGGGCTTGGAGCAAGCCCCTGGACAGGCACTGGAACGTGTGGCCAAGGGTTGCCCCTACACCTGCCCCTCAGGGCAGGTCTGCAAACCTTTCTTCTACTCATAACCAGCCACTTGCAAGATGAAAACGGAGGGCCTCTTGTTAGTATGGTTCCCAAGATGAAGATGGCAACCACGGAGCCGGAAGCCAAATGCGGCCCTCCTGGGCTGGCCCTGGGGGCTGCACGGCCGTCCCTTTGCACAGCGCTGCGAAGCCCAGCCAGGGTCCCCCTGCCATCCCGCCTCTCGCCTCCCAGGTTCACCTCCTCCTGCTTCTGCTTTTCCCTCTCTGCGTTTGTGTCTTTTTCTCGCTGTCTTGCAGTGAAAGTATGCCTCACTTTTGGGGGGCCTGTGTCTGGGGGCGCGGCCCTAAGCAGCTGAGCCCCGAGTGTCTAGTTAGCAGGGAGCCTGCAGCGCTCCGAGGGGCTGGCAGGCTCCCTGCCCTGGAAACCCGGCTCCTCAGAGAAGTGAGGCAGTTTCCTTATCTGAGCAGCAGACCCACCGCTGAGTCACGGGAGCCCATGGGTAGAATGCCGAGTCAGAGGAATGCTGGTTAAGTGTTTGTCAGCTTTTTTTTTTAAGTGGGGAAGAGGGTCAGTCTTTGTATAACTTAATTCCTGCTGGCTGACGGTCACATTTTACCTGCGATGGAGACAGTGCCGGTGTAAGCCGGCCGCCAGCCTCCAGGGGTCATGTTAAACGATGGGTGGTTATGCACTCAGCCCCGTAATTTGTGCTGCAGACTGTTTCCTCTCAGATTAGATTAAAAGCTTTTCCTGTGTGTTTAAAAGATGCTTTCCTTTGGGTAGTATAGTCCTTTTCACACAGTGGCTCTTCTAATCCGAGGACACGCTGTGTCTCTCCGTCTGCTTGTGCCGTCTTTGGTTTCTTTCATCAGTGTCCCATAGTTTTCTGTAAACCGTCTTTTGTCTCGTTAGGTAGGTTTATCCCTAGGGATTTTCTTCTTTTCATTGCAGTGGTGGATGGGATTGTTTCCTTAACTTTCTCTTTCTGATTTTTTATTGTCAGTATGTAGGAATGCAAGGGGTTTCTGTTGCAGGTGATTAGTTCTAGTAATTTTCTGGTGGAGACTTTAGAGTTTTCTATGTATAGTATCATGTCGTCTGCAAATAGAGTTTTCCTTCTTTTACAACCTGGATTCCTTTTATTTCTTTTTCTTCTCTGCTGTGGCGAGGACTTCCAAAACTATGTGGAATAAGAGTGGCAAGAGTGGGCAGCCTTGTCTTGCTCCTGATCTTGGAGGAAATGCTTTCAGTTTTTCGCCACTGAGAGTAATGTTTGCTGTGGGTGTGTTGTATTGGCCTTTATCATATTGANAGTTTTCCTTCTTTTACAACCTGGATTCCTTTTATTTCTTTTTCTTCTCTGCTGTGGCGAGGACTTCCAAAACTATGTGGAATAAGAGTGGCAAGAGTGGGCAGCCTTGTCTTGCTCCTGATCTTGGAGGAAATGCTTTCAGTTTTTCGCCACTGAGAGTAATGTTTGCTGTGGGTGTGTTGTATTGGCCTTTATCATATTGAGGTAGGTTCCTTCTTTGCCTGTACTACCCAAAGTAATCTGTAGATTCAGTGCAATCCGTATCAAACTACCAATGGAATTTTTCACAGAAGTAAAACAAAAAATTTCACGATTTGTATGGAAACACACAGGACCCCGAATAGCCAAAGCAATCTTGAAAAAGAAGAGTGGACCTGGAGGAATCAACCTTCCTGACTTGTCTCTATACTGCAAAGCTACAGTTATTAAGAAACTATGGTATTGGCACAAAAGCAGAGATACAGACCTATGGAACGAGAGAGAAAGCCCAGAGATAAACCCATGCACCTATGGGTGTCTTATCATTAACAAAGGAGGCAAGAGTATACAGTGCAGAAAAGACAGCGTCTTCAGTAAGTGGTGCTGGGTAAACTGGACAGCTACGTGTAAAAGAATGGACCTGGAACACTTCCTAACACCACACACAAAGATAAACTCAAACCGGATTAAAGATTTAAATGTGAGGCCCAAAACTATAAAGTTCTTGGAGGAAAACATAGGTACATTCTTTGATATATATCATAGCAAGATCCTCTGTGACCCACCTGCTAGAGAAATGGAAATAAAAACAAAAGTAAACAAATGGGACTGAAAAGCTTTTGCAGCAAAGGGAACAGTGACCAAGATTAAAGGACAGCCCTCAAAATGGGAGAAAATAACTGTGAATGGAACAGCTGACAAAGAATTAATGTCCAGAACATGCAAGCAGCTTTATTCCAAACCACCCAATCAAAAAAGGGGCAGAGCTGAACAGACACTTCTCCAGAGAAGACAGACAGATGGCCAACAAATGCATGAAAGATTCTAAGCACTGATCATTATTAGAGAAATGCAAGTCAAAACTGCCATGAGGTATCACTTCACCCCCATCAGAATGGCCATCATTAAAAAATCTACAAACATTGAACGATGGAGAGGATGTGGAGCAAAGGAACCCTGGATATAACTTGATGCAGCCGCTATGGAGAACAGTAGGAGAGCCCTTAAAAAGCGAGGAACAGAGCTGCCACGTGACCAGACAATCCCACGACTGGGCCTGTACCCTGAGGAAACCACAATGGAAAGAGAGGCAGGTACCGCGATGTTTGTTGCAACACTGTTTACGGTAGCTAGCACATGGAAGCAACCTACATGTCCGCTGATGGATAAATAGATACAGAGATTAGGGTACATGTATACAATGGAATATTACTCAGCTACAAAAAAGGATGCGTTTGAGTCAGTCCTAATGAGGTGGATGAAACTTGAGCCTATTATGTCAACTGAATAAGTCAGAAAGACGAATCTTGTGTATGTCAACACACACATATGGAATCTAGAAAGATGGTCCGGCCGAGCCTATTTGCAGGGCAGCAGTGGAGATGCAGACACAGAGAGCAGACCCGTGGACCCTGGGGGAGNTGAGTCAGTCCTAATGAGGTGGATGAAACTTGAGCCTATTATGTCAACTGAATAAGTCAGAAAGACGAATCTTGTGTATGTCAACACACACATATGGAATCTAGAAAGATGGTCCGGCCGAGCCTATTTGCAGGGCAGCAGTGGAGATGCAGACACAGAGAGCAGACCCGTGGACCCTGGGGGAGGGAGAGGCCGGACCTAGTCGAGAGAGCACCCCGTGTAAGAGGGAGAGCCCTGCTTTGCTCCGTGACAACCTAGAGCGGAGGGGTGGGCTGGGAGGTGGGGGGGGAGGCACAAGNTGAGGGGACAGATTCCATCCTTGTGTTGGCATGGTGACCCTCCCTCGGGTCCACTGCTCGCCCGGCGTCTCCCGTGAGCCTCGTCCACGTCCCCGCCACGTCGACGGCTGCTCCTGCTCCCAAGGCCTCTAACCTGTCTTCCGTCGCTCCTGCGCCATGCTTGGGGTCCCCTGTCTCCGGTGGTTACGCACAGGCTCTGTGAAGGTGAAGTTCAGAACTTAGTACGCCCTTCCTGAATCCTTCTTCCCTTTCAGTTCTGAGGCTTCCAAGCTGATTGACAGAATCAGAGCAGCCGGTGGGAGGCCTTGCCTTGCTTGTCATCTGGGTCAGCCTCCCTCTCTTTTCTTTCTGGGGGTCGGAAGCAGGAGTGAGGGGATGCCTGTGGGGGAGACGCTGCAGGCTCTGGGGCGCAGGGATCTACCTAGACCTTCCCAGGTGAGCACCCTGGCCCACAGCTGCCCTGCACCCCTCGGGCGATGAGGGGGCCGGGGAAGGTGCTGAGGGGGCCGGAGGAACCCCGCGGGGACCGCTGGTCCCCTGACCGCGGTGCGGGTACCATGTGTGCTGCGGTCTTCCAGCCCACTCCGGGGACTCTGGGCTGCAGGCTCTCCAGCCACGTGACAACTGTGCTGGGGACCCCCATCCCTCCTGGCTTAGGGAGAGCTCTGGAGCAGGAGCCAAACAAAACGGAGGGGGCACCCCCCGTCCACCAGCCACAGCTGAAGGCAGAGCGGCGGCCCGTGTGTAGGGCCGGACCAGGGAAGTCTCTTCCCATGGACGTGCTCACAGGGTCCTGCTTGTTTCCTTCAGGGTGAGGAAAGGGTTAGAAGAGGGTTTACTAGCAGGGCTGGGGTGTGGGGAGGGGGTCGGTCCTCCCGACCTCTCCCCTCCGTCTGCAGACCCTAAAGGAAGCCGCGAAGTGCAGGCAGACACGGCTCCTGCCACTTCTGAAATTCGGGAGGCGTGGCGCTTTCCCCGGGGAAAAAGTCTCGTTTTCAAGTCCCTGGGCCTTTCCTCAGGAAGCGTGTTTGTGCCGGTGCACACGCATTGCCCCCGGTGAACTGGACTCCTGTTGAAGCAGGTGAAGGCGCCAGGGATGCGCTTGTCCTGAGACCCCAGTTTAGGGACGGGGCCCCGTGCTCTGCAGAGAGACTGAGTTTATCCAGAGGGTGGTGACGTTTCTGCGCCCAAGGAAAGCGTCTCTCCTGTGCTCAGGAAGGCAGTGCTCTGAACGGCAGAGTGTGCAGCAGCCGGGGGCTCGGTTCCTCCAGGTTTTGTAAAATCAGCCCCCTGATTTGAAAGACGTGAAACATGATTTTACGCGTGGCTTATTCAGTGTGGGCTTCGCCGCCGCATGCATGTGTGGTTGTGAGAACCAGACACGGTCTGGCAGAGGTGCGGCTCCGCGCGCAGGCGCCGGGCAGAGCAGGGGGCGAGGGGTGGTCTCTTGATCTTCACCGCCTTTCCGCTCAGCGCTCCGGCTCCTAGAGTTACCCGGCCTCCTGGAACCCGACTTCCCAGCAGGAGATGCGCTCAGCGCGCCGGCTCTGTGGGGACGGGTGCAGCTCCCTGTCCGCAGGGCGTGAGCTCAGAGGCCTGTGTGTCGTCTGAGTCCTTTTATCAAGGACCAGTTGGGGCTGGAAGGACCGCTGCTCTCAGGCATCATACAGACCCCGGAGGATCTCAGCTGTCCGCTCAGCATCTTTATAATCAAGACGCCTGGAAGGTCTTGGGACAAAATTAAGATCGGCCCTGGCAAATGAGCTTTTGTGACTCGTNTCTGAGTCCTTTTATCAAGGACCAGTCGGGGCTGGAAGGACCGCTGCTCTCGGGCATCATACAGACCCCGGAGGATCTCAGCTGTCCGCTCAGCATCTTTATAATCAAGACGCCTGGAAGGTCTTGGGACAAAATTAAGATCGGCCCTGGCAAATGAGCTTTTGTGACTCGTGGCAGCCAACAGCCACAGCCACACATGGGGAGCCTGCTTCTTAGCTTAAGAAAACATCTGGGCAAATCTTCTCAGCTCAGAGGTGTCACAGCAAGGGACACACGACACAGGGTTCATCCTTCTCCTTGGGACTCATCGGTGTCCTTCACCCTGCTCCTCAGTGGCTGATCTGTAGCCTGCACCCCCAAGCCCACCGGTCGCTGGGTCTCTAGAGAGGCTGGGGTGTGCCCTCCCCTCCCCCTCATCCTTCCCCCTTCTCTCCTCCCCAGTCCCCTGAATAGCAGGCCTGGGGGTCTGGTCCCCTGGATCAGGGTATTTCTAACTAGAGCAGCTCGAGGTTTGATTTCAGCTGACGTTTGAACTGCATGGAAAAGTTGGTTGTGGTGGGTTTTCCCTCTGCACGTGGGGCTCCAGGCCCTCCAGGGGCTGCCCCTGCCCCCCACCCTCACCTCTAGCCCCATGTCTGGCCCACACCTCCTGACCCCCTGCCCAGCCAAGGCTTGGAAGAGGTCAGAGGGGAACTCCTGCTTCGTTGGGCCCTGGGGCTCTGACTGCACCTGGAGTTCACGGGAATATCATTTCTTATTCAAGGCCCGTTTTCCAGCCTGAGGCTCAACCGCAGGGACAGCGCTGTGCCCTGTTATTTCCTGGGCTCTGGCATGCAGTCGTGACTGGCACGTCTCCATCAAACCCTGAAGCTGTGCCACCTTCTGAACACGCGAAGCCTGGACCAGGGCACTGCCCGCGGGTGGGCACGCAGACGGAGGGACCTGTGTGGATGAGCACAGAAGCTAAGGGCTGGGAGCCTGGCTCGAGTGTCCTGGGAAGTGCAGCCCTGGGGAGGGGCGGGGCCGTCACTAGGGCTTCCTCGTCTCCTGTGGACAGGAGGTGCGGTGCAGAGCAGCCTGGGCCGGACGCTTGTCCTGAGACCCGCCCATGAGGCTGCGACTCTGCAGGCGGGAAGGGGCTGACCCGCACTGGCTGCTCTTGGAGGGGCAGCCTCGGTGTGTGAGCCGAGCAGAACACTGGCCAGGCTCGTCGTCGTTAGACCTGGAACACAATTTTATTTCACTTTTAAAAATCCTGATAAAATATATATTAAGTAAAACGTAACCGCGTTAACCATTTTTAGGTTTATAGTTCACTGGCATTAAGTACGTTCATGATACTGTACAGCCATCATCACCATCATCTCTAGAAGGTTTTCGTCTTCCTAGACTGAGACTCGGTCCCCCTTAAACACTCATTCCCCGTTTCCAGTCCCCGCATCCCAGCACCCGCCCTCCTACTCTCTGTCTCCACGGATCTGACTCTAACAGCCTCGTGTAAGTGGAATCAAACAGTGTTTGTCCTTTTGTGACTGGCTTACTTCACGGAGTGTAGTGTCCCCAAGGATCATCCTTGGTGTTGCCTGCGGCAGACTCGCCTTCCTTTTCGGGGCTGAATAACATTCCGTTGTGTGTGTGGACCACATTTTACATATCCATTCATGTGTTTATGGACCCTTGGGTTGTTCCTCCTTTGGGGCTGTTGTGCTTTGCACAAAGTGAAAGTGTTAGTTCGCACAGTCGTGTCCGACTCTGCAACTCCATGGACTGCAGCCCACCAGGCTCCTCCGTCCATGGGATTTCCCAGGCAAAATACTGGAGCAGGTTGCCATTCCCTTCTCCCGGGGATTTTCCCGACCCAGGGATTGAACCCGGGTCTCCTGCATTGCAGGCAGATTCTCTACCGTCTGAGCCACCTGGGTTTGCACAGGGACATAGAAATATCTGTTTGTGTCCCTGTGTTCACTTCTGTTGTTGATGGAACTGCTCCTTAAGGGATCCATAGGCCACTGGCCTTGCTGAGCCAGCGTCCTCCTGCAGACGCAATGGCGTCCAGGGCAGGCTCCCGTCCTTTCGAGGAGGCCGGACTGTGCGTGGTGATGGCGCATTGCCGGGCTGAACTTCTGCGTGTCTTTCAAGAGTCATGAGTGTTTGTTCATCCATCCCCAGTTAGCCTTTATAGCCTTTGTAGAGACGCAGAACCATGTTATCGTCTTCATTTTCTCTGATCAAGAGTAGAAAACATTCCTCTGCTTCCTTTGACGGTCCTTTGACACATGTGACTAGCAGGCCCCCTCCCTCATGTGGGCGCAGGGGTGACAGAAGTGTTTTACCCCAGGCTCAAAATCCCAGAATTGCCATGTTAAAATTTGCATCGCGATTGTATATTAGGTCGTAAGGCAAACAGAATGCACACGGCGACGTCGCTTATTGTGCAGCTTGGAAAATGTCCTTCACGAAGTGCGGGTGGAGCGTTTCCAAGGCCTCGGGTTTGGGAGGTGCAGTCACAGGATCTGTGGTGTGCAGTCTGGTAAAGGCTCTGAGAAGTCCTACCGGGCAGACTCCAGCTTCTCTGCACCACCCGTGGGTGCCCTTTCAAGCGTCGTCAGAAAATGCCTCCGCTGCTGTTAGAAGCGAATGCAGCTTAAAGACAGAGGCCTGCAGGGGAGCACAGTCCCCTGAAGGCTTCACTTATGGGCCATTCTCTTCCCATCGATTCATGGCAAATAGATGGGGAAGCAATGGAAACAGTGACGGACTTTATTTTCTTGGGCTCAGAATCACTGCAGATGATGACTGCAGCCATGAAATTAAAAGACGTTGCTCCTTGGAAGAAAAGCTATGGCCAACCTAGACAGCGTATTCAAAAGAAGAGACATTACTTTGCTGACAATGGTCTGTCTAGTCAAGGCTATGGTTTTTCCTGTGGTCATGTATGGATGTGAGAGTTGGACTATAAAGAAAGCTGAGCGTGGAAGAATTGATGCTTTTGAACTGTGGCGTTGGAGAAGACTCTTGAGACTCCCTTGGACTGCAAGGAGATCCATCCAGTCCATCCTAAAGGAGATCAGTCCTGAATATTCATTGGAAGGACTGATGCTGAAGCTGAAACTCCAATACGCTGGCCATCCGATGCAAAGAACTGACTCATTGGAAAAGACCAGGATGCTGGGAAAGACTGAAGGCAGGAGGAGAAGGGGACAACAGAAGATGAGAGAGTTGGATGGCATCACCGACTCAATGGACATGAGTTTGAGTGAGCTCCAGGAGTTGGTGATGGACAGAGAGGCCTGGCGTGCTGTGGTCCATAGTGTCGCAAAGAGTTGGACATGACTGAGCGACTGAACTGAACTGAACTGAACACTTCTCTTCTGCTTCCTGTGTGCCTTAGGCTGAGGAGATGGAGTGCCCAGAGCCTCGCCTTGGGGGCCCTGTGGCAGAATCTGCTCTCTTGAGTCAGTGGGTGATGGAAGGTTTTCATCTGTGAACGGCATGCTTTTAGAGCATGACCAGGGCTAGGATGTGGCAGCCACTCCAGTGCTCTTGCCTGGAAGATCCCATGGATGGAGGAGCCTGGTGGGCTGCTGTCTATGGGGTCACACAGAGTCAGACACGACTGAAGCGACTTAGCAGCAGCAGCAAGGCTAGGATGGAATTCAGGTGCCCTGGCTTACTTAGCAAGGCCATGCTCACCAAGCCCCAACCCCGATGCAGTTAATACCATTACAGAAAGAGCCCGGGCTCCCCAAGGTTCCCCAGGGCTGCAATTTCAAATGCATTCCCAGCAGAGACTCCTCTTAGGAGTCCACTGTTCCCAGGCCTGTCCTCAGTAGTAAATAAAGCCCGTGTGATTCTGGCCAGCCTGGCGAGAAGGACGTGAGCGCACCCATGCAGACTTGGGGGCCTGCAAAGGAGGCCACCTGAGGCC
Organism: Neotragus moschatus; assembly: GCA_006410615.1. Classification (NCBI taxonomy): domain Eukaryota; kingdom Metazoa; phylum Chordata; class Mammalia; order Artiodactyla; family Bovidae; genus Neotragus; species Neotragus moschatus. Next base: position 224,685 of record SJYA01002745.1, on the reverse strand, counting down.
CAGCCTGGCCACTCACAGCCATTCGGGCCTGAGGGGTGTCTGCCCCCGCCTCACCCCTCTGGGTGTCTGTCCGTCTCCTTCGCACACCTGGCCATCCCGCTGCAGGTCCCAGGGGGTCTGTCCCTCCGGTTCTACTGGCAGTGGGTGGTATTCCCCTGGGAGCTGGTTCTGGGGTTGGCTTAAGGATGCTTTTGCGTTTTATTCGAGGAAGATCTTGGAGAATCGTGTGTTAACTTGGTCCCTCACTGATCCCGAGGAAGGGGTGTCTTCCAGCCGCATGTCCTGTCTGTACAGCCAGTGCCGGAGACGATGCCCCCCAGGGACAGCCGGGTCTCCCCTGGGGGTGAGGGCTGCAGGGGAGAGGGGGCCGTTCCCGACGGGGGTCCCCCAGCCCCGCGGATTTGGACGGCAGGGCCCCTCCTTTATCTCTATCTTCACGTCCGGGTCCCGCTGAGCCCTGGGCGGCAGGAGACAAACCGCACCGTCACCTCGAGCCGTCAGGTTGCCAGTTCAGCTCAGTGTTTTCGAGATATTAATAGTTGGCTCAAGGGGGGAGAATATAAACACCCTTTCGGGTGTAATGGTGTCGTTAGCTTTTGAGAAGCAGCCTCCTCCTCCTTGGGGTCAGAGGAGCACTGTGTTTATACCTGTTTGTGGGATGTCTGGTTCACAAGGCTGGGTCGCTGTTCCCGTCTGCAGCTGCTGAAGCGAAGGGCATCACGTCTGAGCTAAGGGGAAGGGCGTGAGGGGTGCAGACCCCGTGGGGACCGGCGCCCGCTGCCCTGCAGACCCTGCCCAGCGGCGGACACGGCTGTGCCCAGGGGGCATTGTCTCTGCCCACCTTGCCCGGCTCTTCTGGTGCCATCCCTCTGCTGGGGTCAGCTAGGGTAAGGCTCCGTGAGTGACGCAGACCCAGTATCCAAGCCCTTTCTGAGAGTAGCTCATTAGCTCTCCTGCAAGTGCTCCCAGCAGACATAAGCCTTAAAGGAGCTGCTGAAATGGCAGACTGAGTTAATGCGCGGTCATCGCTGGTGCCAGTGACTGCACAGGCACATACTGTATACTAGTTTTGACTCATAACAAACCCACATCGCAGGTTTTATGACCTTTATATCATAGATGTTGCAACCCAGGCCCCCGAGAGGTGAGGTAACGCTCCCGGGTCACGTGACTAGAACCGAAACTCGGGGAACCTGAGCCCTCACCTGGGTGCCAGATGCTCCCCGCCCAGCCCGCCCCCGAGACAGTCCCGGAATTCCCGGGCTCCTCCAGGCTCTGGTTTATCCGATGGTGCTCTTCCTCGGAGACCCTGGTAAACTACTGCCCAGCCCAAGTGCAGCAGAGAAAAAGGCCAGGTTGGTAAAAATTCCCCAAATCACGTTGCCCTAGAACTTTTGAAAGTTCAGCAGCTGAGGCTTCTGTGTAGCTTGTTCAGCAAGCTGGCGTCGGCAGAGCTCTTGGAAAAGGCGATCATTTAGACCCACAGGCGCCCTGGTTTCTGATTTGAGTCAGACAGAGCAAACAGCATCCTCATCTGAAGACGCCACGCCACCTCGTGTCGCTCACGCCCCCTCAAGACGGTTAGACTGATGCTGAAACGGGGAGAACTGGCTTAGCTTCTCCTCTGTTCTGATTCATTTATTCCTCAAAAAGTGACCATCTGACAAGAAGCCCAAGAGTCGGTCCCAACTAGAATGTTGAGTCAACTTTTGAGAAGCCTTTGGGCCAGAGTAAAGGTGAGGCAGACAGGTGGCCTTGAGGTCAGGAGCTGGGCCACGTGTTGTTGTCTTGCTCAGCAGCGATGGGCCCGGACGGTGTGCATCGGGGTCGCCTGACACTTCCACAGCAGCCTGCACTGGGATGACTGCAGTCCCGGAGGCCTGGCCCAGCCACAGGCGACGTGAACAAGTCACTTCACCTCTCCGGTTTCAGGCTTCTCATTTTCAAAATCAGGGTGCTGACCGTGACTTTTCCCAGCATTTTGGTGCTAGAATTTTATGAAAAATAAGCCACCGGGATATTATTTTAATTACTGCCCGTGAGCTCATCCTCGCTATTACAGGGGCGTTACCAGGTGTCTTTGTTTAGTCGTCAGAGCAATAAAGTAACAACAAAGCCTGTTCTGCTTCCACGGCTCTGCTTTGCTTCCATGTATCTGAAGTCTCCTGAATACCTGGCAAGACAGATACTGTGACTTCTAACAGCGCAGTATAGACCAGAGAATTGTTTGTGTTTGCATGAATGAGGGCTGTGTCTTTGAGTTGATGGTTGGGGAAAGAGCATGAGTTTCAATCAGACGCAGATTTATAACCTTGTGAGAAACCATTTGACTTTGGTCTTGTTGCTTCCCCTCATCCTCAAGTTCCTCATCTGTAAAGTGGGCTCACTGGTCATAAAGCCTGAGTTCTACGGCTGTATGTACGTATACCTGAATGAGATGCTTAGTCAAAGCAGCCAACAGGACGCCTAGACCATGGCGGGTACTCAAATGTTGAGACGATGCTTAATTTACATAACAGATTTGTTCTGTTAAGAAAGAACTGTTCGTTGTTTTAGGTAAATTTCTCATACCCAGTATTCTATGGGTTTTTATAATAAAATTAGAATTTTCTTTCCCTTGGGGAAAATGACTAATGGTGACAAATGTGGCAGAGACACCTAAATACCATATTGCCTACGGATGTCGTAAGCTGTGTGTTCATGGTTTGAATTTTATTGGAAAGAGTAACTGCAAGAGGAGGCAGGGTGAGGTGGTCCCTGGCACGGTGGGCACAAGCAGACACGTCCGCTTCTGGGCGGCGGCTCCAGCTGCCATCCTGCCCCTTCGAGGACATCAGCTCAGAGACCGAGACGCAGTCCCTTTCTCCGGGAACTGTCGGTCCAGTCCCGGGGCCGGCAGACTGTCCCTGCGCAGGGCTGAGTCGTAGCCATTCTCTGCTTCTCAGGCCCTGTGGTCTGTGTTGCCACGACACCGCTCTGCACACACACTTGTGCGCGAGCAGAATCGGGCGTGGACCAAGGCATGCGGCTGGACGCCCGTCAGACTACGTGCAGAACAGGTGGCGGGGCCGTGCGGGGTCTGTGGGCTGCGGTCTGCCAACCCCTGAGCTGGGGGAGGAAAGATCTGGAAGCAGCAGGCAAGTGTGATACGTTCTGATGAGTGCTGTGGCTGATTACGCTGAGCACAGGTTGCCATAGGAGCACAGACCGGGGCACGAGGAAGAGGAGAGCGGCTCAGTTGTCTTTGTTAAATATTCAGAAGTGTACTCGTTGCGTCTTTCTAATTTTTCACTCCTTGGAATTAACTGTGTGCTTGCAAAGGTAATATGTGCCCGTTCAAAGGAAAAACGCCAGCAGTACAGGCAGGCTGCCGTTCTCCAGCACACAGGTGATGGTCCCTGTTAAAGACTGTGGCTGAAACGAGCTTTGTGCTTTGGGCATGCACTGAGGAAAGGCCGGGTGTGCGTGGATGTGGGAGGACAGGTGTGGGGAGCAGCTGGAGCCGGGGCGAGGCCGGGCCCTGGCCGGGCAGGGGAAGCCGTGGGCACGCAGGTGAAGGTGGCCTGGCCGGGAGGCTCCTCACTGGCAGAGGGGTCAGAGCGCAGCCCGCTGGGGATGTACCTTCACAGGCGAGAGTTTCTCTTCCTTCTGCCTCTGAGTCCTTCAGGGCTTGGTCACCAGGGTCATCGCACTCTTCTCACTCCACGGCTTCTCTGACCCTCCTGTCCAGAGGTCCCACATTTGGCTCCTTTCCAGAATTAAGGAGGCTGTTTTAAATGATAGAGTCCAGTTTTGCTCCTGCTGGCGCTTCTCTGGTAGCTCAGTTGGTAAAGAATCCACCTGCAACTCAGGAGATCCCAGTTCAATTCCTGGGTCGGGAAGATCCGCTGAAGAAGGGAAAGGCTACCCACCCCCGTATTCTTGGGCTTCCCTGGTGGCTCAGATGGTAAAGAATCTGCCTGCAATGCGGGAGACCTGGGTTTGATCCCTGGGCTGGGAAGATCCCCTGGACAAGGGAAAGGCTACCCACTCCCGTATTCTGGCCTAGAGAATCCCATGGAAAGTCTATGGGGCTGCAAAGAGCCGGACACGACTGAGCGACGTTCACTTTCTTTCCTTTTACTTTCGCTCTTGCACTGTATTATACTAAGATCGCTTTTAGTGACGCATGAGACAGCTTTTTAATATCTAAGAGTCTTTCGGTTGCTAGTACCAGTTGTGCGTTAGAAGCCGGTGTGTTGACTTCATTTACGCCGCGCGTAGCTCCGTGGGTTGAGTACTCTCGGTGGTGGCTTTTTCTCCTCCCTTTTTTTTTCCGGTTCTGCAGGAGCCCTTGTGCATCTGTAGCGTGTGCTCTCAATTTCACCTCTCGGAGGTGGTAAAATATGCACTGCCGCGGATGGAGAGACTCTCCGAGGCTTTGGCTGGTAGAAGGTCGCTGCTCATCTGTTGTCTCGGCTGTCTGCGGAATGTAGATCCAGCATCTGCCAGTGCTGTCAAGGGCGTGACGGCAGATTAATCAGAGCATTCACTAACATAACCTCTGCTTAGACTCTACACCCCCTTGCTTCCTTTCAGAAAAAGTAAAGGAAGAGCGAGTGTTACTGCCCAAGGATGACCCCACATCCGCTACTCGGGGCCTGGTTAGGTGGACAGTTTTGTTTCTTTTTTAAGTTCTTTTAACTTTTTTTAGAAGTTGGAGTGTAGTCGGCTCACAGTGCTGTGTGGGTCTCAGGTTTACAGCAGTGTGATCCAGTGATTCATCACATTTGCTGCTGTTGTCTAGACGCTCAGTTGTGTCCGACTCTGCGACCCCAGGGACTGCCGCACGCCAGGCCTCCCTGTCCATCACCAGTTCCCGGAGCTTACTCAACTCATGTCCATTGAGTCGGTGATGCCATCCAGCCATCTCATCCTCTGTCGTCCCCTTCTCCTCCCGCTCGCAATCTTCCCCAGCATCAGGGTCTTTTCCAGTGAGTCAGCTCTTCGCATCAGGTGGCCAAAGTATTAGAGCTTCGGTTTCAGCATCAGTCCTTCCAATGCGTATTCAGGGTTGATTTCTCTTAGGATGGACTGGTTTGATCTCCTTGCTGTCCAAGGAGATAAAATACATATATACTTTATGTATATATTATATCATTATTGTATTCTTTTAAAAATTCTTTTCCATTGTAGTTTATTACAAGATATTGAATGTAGCTCTCTGTACTATGAATAAGAGGTTTTATTTTTCCAGAGTTTTAAGAAATGGTCAAATTCAGTCAGAACCAGGAAAGCCCCTGATGGCAACATTTGAAGGCAAAGGGCAGCAGGCTTTAAAGTCAACAGTGGAAGGAAAAAAGAGCAGGAAGGGTCACTGAGCTCAGGGCTACGATGACTCTAACCTGCCTGCATTGGTCCACGATGGGCCGCGTGAGGTGGAGGGCGTGTGCCAGCTTCGATGCTGTGGTTTTGGAACAGTGCCCCCCAACACACACACACACACACACACACACACACACGAACGGGGAACTCAGGCTTGCTGGTCTCTTCCGTGCAGCACCAGCAGGCTCGCAGTAAGTAGATTTTTGGTTCAAATGTTGCCCTTGGTGTGCTGTGTTTGAGTTTTGGGCACCAAGTTGGGGGGGGGAACCACGTGAGCAGCAATGAATGAAAACCAGAGAAGCAAAACGAAGAAGGAAACATGAAAAGCCTCCCAGAGTAGCTGGCAAGGCGCTCGCTGTGTCGTTTCAGGAAGCTTCTGAGGGCGCCAGCCCTAATTGGCAACTCTGTCGGCTGCTGTCGACAGTAGCCGGCCTCCTGAAATCGCAGAATGAGCTTAGAGGCGGAAAGCAGAGAATAGTTTGGGGCTTTCAAAACATGCAGTATTTCTTGAATTTTGATAGAATCTTTTAGGGAAAAATCCAAATACAGCTAGCTTTAAAAAAAAAGAAGAAGAAGAAAGAGAGAAAGAGAGAGAACCACTGAAAACACAGGCTGTTAACAGCTGATCTTAGCTGATGTGCTTTATGGACCCAGCTTACATGACCAGCCTGAGCCTGGAGAGGGAGTGTGAGTGTGTGTGTGAGTGTGTGTGTCTGTCTGTCAGTGTGTGTGTGAGTGTGTGTGTGTGTCTATGTGTGTGTGTCTGTCAGTGTGTGTGTGAGTGTGTGTGTGTGTCTGTCAGTGTGTGTGGGAGTGTGTGAGTGTGAGTGTGTGTTAGTGTGTGTGTCTATGTGTGTGTGTCTGTCAGTGTGTGTGGGAGTGTGTGAGTGTGTGTGTGTGTGTCTGTCAGTGTGTGTGGGAGTGTGTGAGTGTGTGTGTGTGT
>SJYA01002745.1:163339-213527 GCA_006410615.1 Neotragus moschatus | reverse complement strand
TTCGGGGCAGCAGACTTGGGCGGTAAATACATGGCAGGACTAATGGAAGGTGAGGCTGTTTCTGCCAGGTGTTCTGACGTTTTTATTTTATATTGGAGCGTAGTTGACTTAGAATGTTGTGTTAGCCTACCGCACAGCGATGCAGTTACTTTCACAGTGCGCCTGTTCTTTTCAAATCCTTTTCCCGTTGAGGTTGTTCCAGAATACCAAGTGGTGTGCAGCAGGCCCTTGCTGATTTACTGTTTTATGCATAGCAGTGCGTCCAGTTGTCAGTCCCAGACTCCTAATCTGTCGGGGAGGTTGTTTGCAGACACATCTCGGCGCCGGCTTTGTCTTCAGGGCCTCGGGGCTTCCCCGGAGGCAGGGTCTGCGGCCCTCTCGCTCCTCCGGAGTGTCTGCTTTTCGGCAGGTGGAGGGGCTCTGAGGAGCTGCTTTCTGCATCTACTGATCCTCGTCTGCCTCCAGATGAAGACCGCCCCTGTGCCCAAGTGGCCTTTCCAGGGGCTGGCAGACTCCTGCCCCCTCCCAACATAGCCTAAAATTTAAGTCTTTATGGTATTGCTTATGTTATTTTTGATGTGAGGAGATTCTAAATAAGTAGAATGAATAATAACTCAGGAATAACGGATCCACTTAGAGAGTCCATCCCCTTTCCCTTGGCTAGTTTTCCCTCTTTTAGTTTTGTCCGTAGGGAGCCCCTCTTTACCATCTGCTTCCGGCCGTCTTCTTTTATGTCCTTGTTTGCGTTTCACTTTATCAGGGTATTCATGATGGCTGAAAATAAGACTCTTGTCCTCCCCTCCCATTTATTTTCCATCTTCTTTAGAAATCTCATTAGTTTCCTGGATGAATATGTCTCTCCTCTGGCAAGTCAAGCAATTAGACTTAGTCCTTAGAAAGTAATATCAGTTTGCTTTCTTGAGCTTATCCTTGAAATGTATAGGTAGGTAAGCAGTTTACCAGATGTTTTGTAACTGCTGCCTTTAAAAAAAAAAACCGAAACAAAAACGGGCACCCAAGATTGCGATCACATTCTGAAGTCAGTGCCCTAGCAGAGCCATCCCTGGTCCTGGAACAACAGCCAAGAAAGCAAGTGTCGGGCTGTAAATCGAGGCCGTGACTCCTACCCTTGAGCGGCCTTGGCGGGCTCGCTGACGGGCGGAGTGAGGAAGTGCTCAGCTGGAGGACTGTTCCCGCCTTCTGAGGCAGGGCGTGGTTTGAGGGGTTAATGTATGGAGACCCCGTGTGAGTTCGGGGGTGGGGGATGGTGATGTGCTGGCCCTCTCCCCTCCTCCCCAGGGAGATGGGTCACGAAACCAGCACTCAGAATCCCTGGGCAGCTGAGGGCGGGCGCCCATATTCCCCCACTTCACTCTCTTCCTAATTCAGTCACCCTGGAAGTCAGCTCCAGGTTGCCCGCGGTAGGCTATTTTGAAGGGCCGAGCACCGGCTGAACCCCAGCCGCGTGGGAAAGCTTAGCAGTCAGGCAGTCCGGAAGCAGCGTTTTCCAGCCCTCCCGGCGGGCACCCACGGCAGAAGTGTGGCGTGTGGACCCCTGCAGGCCCCCGTGAAGCAGGCTGTCTGCAGAGCAGACGGGGCGGGGGCAAGAGCTGGCGCGCTGGGCATGGAGTGCCCTTGGGCATTGGTGACTGACTGGTGATTGGTGTGGGCGGCATGAGAAGAGGCAGGTGACAGCAGGTGACCTCAAGGGACGAAACCCACACTCCTGAGTGCTGGTTTTGCAGTTGAGACTTTTTTAACACACCTTCGCTTAGCGAAAGGACTGCTGTATCTTTTTCTTCTAATTCTGTCTACTTTTGCATTTATTTCTGGCTGTGCTGGGTCTTCACTGCGACATGCAGACTCTCTCTAGCTGGGGTGAGCAGCGGTCTCTCTTGTTGCACACCGCGGGCTCCAGGCCCTGCGGGGCTTCAGTAGTTGTGGGTCATGGCTCAGCACTCGTGGTTCCCAACTCTAGCGCCCGGCTCAGTAATGATGGCCCATGGGCCATGGCATGTGGGGACTTCCCCGACCAGGAATGGAACCCCCGTCTGCCGCACTGGCAGGCAAAGTCTTTATCACTCAGCCACCAGAGAAGCCCAGCCATATCTTACTGGGAATGGGGCAAGTCTTGGAAGCTAAGTGATCTCCAAGCCTTCCTTAGATTCCTGAAATCCGTCCAGAGATTGTAGCCCACCTGAATGCACTTTATTCTCATCAGACATGGAGGTCAGACAAGAGATTCCGGCCCCACCTGCCTGGTTTATAGAATGTGCCTCCAGGGGGGCCTTCAGGCTTTGGGGGTGTCCAGCAGACCCAAGGCAGGGGATCTTTATCTTGAGGAACTTGTAGGGGGTCTGGGGTGGTTTTCTTGTTGACTCAGAGATGCTGTCTGCCCTGGCGCCTGGTTGAGGGGGTTAGGGCGCCAGGTGGCTGCCTTGTCCCGGATCCTGCCCCCGGGCCTGTCTGCTCGGCCGGCCCGTCTTCTGTTCTGCCTTGCTATTTGACAGAGGGTGCCCTGGACATCTCTTTAGGTAGCAGCCAGATTGGTTGGTGGCTGCCCGGGGCCGGGTCGGGTTGTGGTTCGCAGGCCTGAGCGCACAACAGTGTTGGCAGCCCCAGGCCCCACCCCCTTCCGGGACGCTTTTGTTCTCTGATGCCTCCCGGCCAGCTCCTACAAGCAGAGTGTGCTGCAGGCATCACTTGACCTCAGATCAGCTCCCAGTGGGACGTCTGGGTGGAGACTGAGGGCAGAGCGGCAGCCGATGCCCCCACCCTCCCTCTCCCCCAGCAGCACCTGGGACAGGGCGTGCCCTTCCCCTGCCAAGCGTGTGCCAGGCGGAGATGTGGGGAGCTGCCCTGGCACTGGGCTGCGATGATCACAGGGCTGTCAGCCTCTCCTCGGCCCGCAGGGCCAGCTGGGCGGGGCGATACAGCTGGTACCCTGAGGATCGGTTACCTTGTGGGCCGTGAGGAGAGATGGGAAAACAGCAGGAGCAGCCTCAGAAGGTAGAAAGTGGGGCAGGGGGTATAGACCCCACACACGCCGGCACGTCCGGGGCTGTGACTCACAGGAGGGTGGAGAGGAGAGAAGACGGAACAGCCTCTGAGTCGGAACCATGGGGGCAAAGAGTCGACACTCCTCTGCTTCTGAGGCTGTGGCTCACAGCAGCGCTTCGGGCTACGTGTCCCAGGTTAGACACGGGGTGCACCGTGGAAGGCGTTTGTTGTTACAAGTACGTTTGCTCCTAGAAGCCAGGTACACGTGAGTGTTGGTTTTCCAAGCTGGCCTCCAGAAGCCGCCTTAGCTGCCCCTCCAGTCTTCTGAGCTGGCGTGGGCTGCACCGGCCAGCCCCGCCCGGTGTGTTCCCTGGAGCCTCTGACCGCCCCCTGCGCTCAGGATTGTTTGAGCCCTGCCTCCACCCGGCCTGGGAAGCTCATTCGCCAAATTCGAATGGGCAGAGACGTGGCCACCCTGGCAGCCTCGCGGTCACCTGGATGGCTTGTTAAACCGCCTCGCTGCGCTTCCTCCAAAACCTCCCATGGCGTCTGGCCTAGGCCCGAGAATGCGCGTTCCTGACGACTTCCCAGGTGCTGCTACTGCTGCTGCTGTGGTCCCTGAGTGGACACAGGAGGAAGGCAGCCCGTAAAGAAGCCCTGAACCTGGGTCGTTAGTGATGTGGCTGTGCGGCCAGCGCGCCCTGCCCTAGGTACGTCCCCGGAGTCCAGCGGACGGCGTCACAGGTGGTGGCGCCTCCTCCACGGAGGCCGGTGCAGAGGCGCGGCTCTTCCCGGAGCCCGCTGATGCGGAGACCCCGGTGGTTTGCCCCTCGGACCCAGCCATCAGCTGCCTGCGGACTAGGGCCAGTGCCCACGCGTGCTCCACGTGGACACACGTCACTCAGAGGGAGCAGACGTGTGTCTCTCTCCCACTTCTGCAAAAGCGGGAGGAAAAGATTGGAGGGCTGTTTCTATTTTTTTTTTTAATAATAAAGCTTAGTTGTAAAACTAGTCTAAAAGTTGTGTGCACCGATTGGCTTTCTCTCCAAGTGGAGCAGGTGGCTTTAGCCTGGAATATGGGGAAACTTGCGCAGCATTGACAAGGAAAATGTGAGACTGCTTCGCGTGGATGTTTCAGTGTTGACCGCTAGCTGTCCTAACTATTAAGATGACTTTTGAAGTTTGGGGGCGTTTCGGGCTGGAAACACAGAGCTCGTGCCGCTGCGACACGCTGTGCAGAAGCTGGCGGAGGCTTCCCACTGCGTGTTGGTGCCCGGGGACGCCTGGCCTTGCCTCCCCGCTGGGATGGAGGGAGGATGCCCCCCCCCCGCCAGATGTCATCAGGGGACCAGACCATGCAGACTTCTGTCCTCTGCCCCAGACGAAAGCATCTCACCACCTTCCGTGGCCAGGTGACATTTCTCGATGGATTCTCCAAACCACTGAGAGACCCCCAGTGGTGCATGGGATGAGCGTGATCAGCGCTCTGTGGTTGATGACGCCGGCCTCTGTGTGCGTTTCTCTCTGACCTGTTTTCTATTTGCCCCTCTCTAGTGGGATCTTGTGTGTGATAATGCCTGGAAGGTCCATGTCGCTAAGTTCTCCTTACTGGTTGGATTAATCTTTGGCTACCTGATAACTGGATGCATTGCTGACTGGTAAGTACCCGCATGCCCGCCACGCCATACCCCTCGGAGCCGCAGCAGCCTCTGCGGCCTCCCAGGTCCAGGTCGGCCTGAGCTTGCCGCGACCGCGGCTCCCGCCCCTCCCCCTGCCCTGGCACTGGGGCCAGAGCTGATGGGGGCAGTCGCCCCCTGCAGAGTTCAGACAGAGAGAGCTGTCAGTGCGTAGAGCAGACCCTTTTGAAGTGAGAATTTAAATTCATTGCAATTCCTTGGCTGCTAGAATCTAGCAAAACCAGCCTGCAGCCAGCCGCCCATCTCCTCTTGAGAGAGCGAGGTTAGAAAGAGCCTGGGAAACGTGGCTTCAGGCTTTAAGAGCTGGGCTCTGAGCGGGCATACACAGACCAGGGGCTTCAAAAGACGGGAAGAGGGCAGCCAGACTCCTCACCCTCGAGAACTGGACAGATGCGGGCAGACCTCAGAGAGGGACCATCCTTGTAAGTTGGCTTGGCCAAGATTCTTCTGCAGGTCCACGGGGAGCTGGGCTCTGAAAAGTGGCCAGCCTGTGGGTGGCGGCAGGGCAGGGCAGGCGGAGGGGTGGGGACCGGAGACAAGAATAAGTGCACTTTCCTTGGGCAGGTGAGGGGCCAGGTGAGGGTTCTGGGAGGAGTGAGATGGTGGTGGGATGGAGACGCAGGTTGCTGCGGTGGGAGTGACGGCGTTAGCAGCCTGCCCTCACCGACGCCTGTGTGGCCAGACTCCGTGCTGAGTGTCTCCATGGATTAAAAGAGCCCCTCTGCACAGCTTCCCTGTTTCCCAGTGGAAAAGCGGCATCACCCCTATCTCCTGGGGAAAAGCTGAGGCACAAAGGTTTAAGTAAAATCCCTGGATGCCCTTAGGTTGGAGAGCCAGCATTTGAAACTAAGCTCCTAGCAGCCCCAGAGCCGGACTCCACGGGTGTGGACTGAGTCGCAGGGCTTGTTTCGGCAGCAGGGACTCACCCGAGCAGCATGGCTGTGGCCCAGTGCTGCTGGGGTTGGCGGAGAGCGGGGTGCTGCCGAGGAAGAGAGGTGTGGGGACCCCTCCCCACTTGACGTTCTTTCTCTTTAAGGGACTTTATTTGCGAATAAGGGCCTCTTGAATCCAAGACTTAATAAAGCCGGCAGTGATTCGGAGCAGGCTCCTCGAGGCCGAGGCTGCGCCCCGGGGTGCCCTCTGTCCTGGTCAGCTGAGACCGCTGGCCAGCGCTGCGGGGGTGCCTGCTGCGGGTGGGGGTCCAAAAGCTGGCCTCTGATTGGGTGTTCCTTGCATTAACATGAAGTGCAATTGCCTGTGTGTTCAGAATTTGCTGAATCATCATCTGTAAGTGCTTCTCAAGAGCATCCCCCCTGGCCCAGGGCAGGAGCAGAGATGCTGGGAGTGACCTGTGGAAACCCGCACAGGCCCTCACGTGGGGTTTGGTGGTGGGTTTTTTTTAGGGGAGGGGAGGGAACAGGATTGGGAAAGGAAGAGAGTTTTGGTTGTTTTTTTTTTTTTCCAAACCAAATACTTGAACTTTTAAAGGTTTTCAGAGTAAGCTATACTGACCTAAAAGACCCTCCAATCCCAATGTTTTAACCACAAGGAATTTTGTTTCCCAGAAACCTACACTGAAACAGGTTGGGAAGATAAGCGTAATATAACCACATCACTTCTTCTAAAAACACGGACTTGACTCAGGTCTTAGCGTCCTGATTCAGTGATTTAAGAGGGAAAGTAACGCAGACTTTNGTTTTTTTTTTTTTCCAAACCAAATACTTGAACTTTTAAAGGTTTTCAGAGTAAGCTATACTGACCTAAAAGACCCTCCAATCCCAATGTTTTAACCACAAGGAATTTTGTTTCCCAGAAACCTACACTGAAACAGGTTGGGAAGATAAGCGTAATATAACCACATCACTTCTTCTAAAAACACGGACTTGACTCAGGTCTTAGCGTCCTGATTCAGTGATTTAAGAGGGAAAGTAACGCAGACTTTGCCTGAGAGATCTGCAGGGGTTTAAGCTGTTTACAGGTGGTTTTGTGGTTTCTTATGCCTTTCCCATTGATGGTGTTCAGCCTCCCTGATCACACACCAGCCCCGGGGACAAGACAGGAGAGATTGGGGTCTTCCTTGGCAAGTAGCCAGGGTCTGAGCTGCAGCCACTTCTCCAGGGTCGTGGGTTGAGGGGAGTGGGCCCAGAGGGTGCCCAGAGAGTGCCCAGTGGGTGCCCAGAGGGTCGGGGCAGGCGGCTTGTGCTGCAGCTTTCTGAACATTTGGAGTGAGCTTCAGTTCCAGTTTGAAGGTTTGGTATTTTCCACTCTTGACTGATTTACTGTTAGCATTTTACTCCCTGCCGGAGCCTCGCTTCAAAGGAGATAAACACGTATAGAGGGAAGTCTGGTCTCACAGCCACTGGCACCATTCCATGGCCGTGTCGGGAAGCCGATCGGGTCGTAGGTTATGCCAAGACCCCAGTCGATGTCTGGCGAAACTTCAGCTGCATGGCTTCTTGTTTGTGTTTTAAAGGTGACTGTTTTGCACGCACGTTCAGTCTGGGCTGGACAGCATGTCCTGCAGGTAGCGTGTTAGATTAGGTGGAGGATGGGACCAGCTGGGTCAGGGGCTCTGGCCAGATGACCTTGCTCCCTCTCTTGCTGGGTCTTCCGCTGGACTCTGGGCCTTTCTCATCCCACCAGTCCTAGGAGGCTGTGTATGGGCTGCCCTGCAGGCCCCTTCCCTCGGGCTCTGGGCTGAGCTTGGCCACTGACGGGGAAGGAGTTTTTGCCAACTTCCAGAGCCTCTCCCACGCTTCCCAGGGGGCTCAGTGGTGAAGAACCCGCCCGCCAGTGCAGGAGGTGCAGGGTCGACCCCTGGGTCGGGAAGATCCCCTGGAGGAGGGCACGGCACCCCCTCCAGATTCCTGCCTGGAGACTCCCATGGACAGAGGAGCCTGGCGGGCCACAGTCCACGGGGTCAGGCACAACTTGGCAACTAAACAGCAGCAGGGGCTCTCCTGGTCCTTGCTCCCGGCCTCACTTCTAGTCTGAGCCCACCGTGGCTGGTCAGGTCCTGTTCGTGAGACCGTCTCCCTGGTTCCACGTAGCCAGGAGAGGCTCCCGGCACAGCCGCCTCACCTTGAGGCCCTTCACTCTGACGCCATCTGCAGAGCCCCTTGTGCCGTGAGAGGTGGCACAGCCTCTGGGGGTTGGGACAGGGACACCCCCAGGCTGACATTCTGCCCGTCACAGGTCCTGGCTGACCTGCCTCTGCGTCGCAGGGTTGGGAGTGTGAGTTTACCGGTCATCTGGTGGGATACCTCTGCTCTGGGGAGAGCCAGGGCCCACTCGAACCCCAGGGGCTTCTAAACACATGCGCATATCTACACCCGATGGCCCTTCCTGCAGAGAGCCTGAGGCTCACGGGACCCAGCGGGTCTTGCTCGGGACCTCCGTCCCCAGGGAGCCTGGGATCGGGGCCAGGGCTCTGACTTTGAAGACCATGTTTGCCCCACATTCCTAATACGAATTTTCACTTAATGACTTTAGCAGCCACTTTGGAGGGAAAGATTTAGAATTGTTTCTACAAGTTAAGCAGAAATCCAGGGTCTTCTCTAAAGTGTCAGGACAGAGGAGCAGACTGTGTCCGGTGGGCGTCGGGGAGGCCAGACGCAGGAAGACCCGTGGCTGCTTGGTGCCCGGTCTGCTGTCCTGTTAGTGATCTCGACACTCTGCGACGCAGGACAGATGGGGACGCAGAGGGAGATAAAGAGGGATACGTTAGGCTCTGGTTTCCTTCATTTCAATAGGCCAGCTGAGCGTGCTCAGGTTCATTTCTGTGGACGAGCTGGATTTGGACAGAACTCCCTATAGTCATTCCTGGTAAGGGCTAAGTGACCCCAGCGCAGGTGAAGGGAAGTAACGGCTAAAATCTCGACAAGAAAACCGACTCCTGTTGCATTGAGCTCACAGCATTGGCCCCATTTCTCTAACCCAGAGTGACGGACGGGGATGCTCAGAGGCCTAAGAAATTCTGAACGAGATGGTGTCCTGGGGTTCCTGCCCCCAGAGTGTATAGAAATTACATCTGGTCCTACACAGGCAAGGCCAGACGCTACCACGTATTGCTTTTTTTTTTTTAATTAACTTTAATTTTAATTTTTTT
Source organism: Neotragus moschatus (assembly GCA_006410615.1). Lineage (NCBI taxonomy): Eukaryota > Metazoa > Chordata > Mammalia > Artiodactyla > Bovidae > Neotragus > Neotragus moschatus. The sequence goes on along the minus strand of SJYA01002745.1, from coordinate 204,722 downwards.
CCATCTCAGGTGTACATGAGTTCCCAATCTTGAACCCCCCCCCTACCTCCCACCCTATATCAACTCTCTGGATCATCCCCGTGCACCAGTCCCAAGCATCCTGTATCCCGTATGGAACATAGACTGACGATTCGTTTCTTACATGATAGTATACATGTTTCAGTTCCATTCTCCCACGTATTGCTTTTCTAAAAAGCAGATTTAAATCGAGAGGTGGTTTGCACAGCATGCCGCTCACGCGTGTTAAGTGTGCAGGTCAGTGAGTTTTGGTGTATTTGCAGAGTCGCACACATGGCCGCTGGCACACTCCGCGTTTAGAACGTTCTTCCCTCTTCTGCCCACTCCTGTCTCTGCCGTTCTCACCCCAACCTCAGGCAGCCCCAGACCTGCTCCTCGTTTCTATTTGCCCTTCTGGACACTCCCCTCCAGGTGGACGTCCAGGTGTTGGGGGTTCCAGGCGTGGACTTTGTTACCTTGGCAGAGTCCAGCCTCTCTGAGAGCTCTCCTTCTAGTCCACGCTGGCTGTGCCACGCTTATCCTCATGTGTGCGAGGCTTGGCCCGGGAAGGGTGGCGAGCCAGGGCTGCCCCCACCACGCCTGGAAGCACATCCCTGGTGCTGCCCGAGCCTGCTCGGGCCAGCCCTGTGACCGCCGGCCCAGGGTGCACTGGCCTCTCCCCAGTGCAGAGGATGGGCCCCTGGGGACCTCCCTTCCAGGTCCACATGCATCCTTACAGCTCAGGCCACCCCCGTTCAGTCTGTGCTCCCTTCGGGTCGCTCCTCATCGGGGAGCTGAAACCAGCTGGCCGCCAGCTCGGCCCTTGGCTCCAGCAGGCCGCAGGCTAGGTCGAGGCCCGTCCAGTTAACAAGTCAGAGAAACAGCTGGCAGCCGCTCACCCTGTGTCTGTGTTGACTCTGGAACCAGTTCCAAAGGTCACAGCCTCCAAGCCATTTTATGCTGGGCGTGCCAAGGTCGAAGTTTGGGGAGTTACTGTTGGTTCTGTTGAATTACCCCCATAAGCTCAGGAGTAGACCGGCCAACAGGAGTTGGTTCCCGTCTCACGTCTGTCGCACAGCGGCTGTGGACCTGTGCTCCCTTATCTATGGGACGAGGGGTGGGTGTGTGTCCCCAAGGGCCCCCTCCCCCCGGGCCTGCCCTCGAGGGTCCAGGAGGGACGCAGACTCCGTGGGGTGCCCGCCCAGCACCTGCTGGCCCCTGGGGAGGCCCGGCCCCCAGCCCCTGGGCCCCGGCCCGTCCGGTGACGGCTGACCGTGTTCCCGTCCGCACGCAGGTTTGGCCGGCGGCCCGTGCTGCTCTGCTCCGTCATCTTCACCCTCATCTTCGGACTGGCCGTGGCGCTGTCTGTGAATGTGACCATGTTCAGCACGCTCAGGTTCTTCGAAGGGTTCTGCCTGGCGGGAGTGACCCTCACCCTGTACGCGCTGCGTAAGTAGGGGCCTTCGGGGGGGCCTAGAGGAGGTGAGGGAGCCTTGGCCGCCGCGAGCGAGGTTCGGGCAGGTGTCCGCATGCTGCAGCTCTGGAGCGCAGAGGACGGAGTCTTCCGCGGCGAGGACCCTGCTCCCGGGCTGTGCGTCTCACCCGCCCTCCAGCCTGAGCTCCGGCTCGGAGCCCGTGGAGGGTTGCATCGCCGTCTGGAGAAGTGGGGCTCTGCCCGCCACAGGGGCCAGGGTCCTCCGTGTTGACGTCCCGTGCGCCTCCAAATCCAGACGTACCCAGGCATCCCCGCGCTTGGCTTCAGAGAGCAAGCCAAGTGGCTCACGGTTGGTGTGGGCTCCGTGTTCTCATGGATTTCTTAAGAGTTTTCTTTCTTTGTGTTTTTCGCTAAGGCCATGCAGGGTCCAAGTGTCCCACATTCCCTTGTGGCCTGAGTGGCCTGGACTTGAACCCTGAGCACCGGTGCTGGGGGAGTTAAGAGGCGATCTTTTCCGGGTGAAGAAACTGTCCTCTGTTGATCCGCGTGTGGGCGCCGTGTGGGCTCCCTTGTCAAGGATGCCTGTCTGGCTTCTTTGTGGTTGGTGTTTTCTAGCGCGCGGCTGCACACCCACAAGGAGAAGGAAGTTTTAGGTGTGGATATTTGTTTTCCGGTTTTATATTTTTTAATCATGGTATGGAAAGAACTGTAAGGCATAACATGATTATTTATAACACATTTCCTTTTTCTTTCCCTTTGACAGCATGTGTAGGGTCGGAGATTAAGTAGCAGTTTCTGGAGGGGTCGATAAGGATAGCTCTGATCATCTTAAGGTGCGGCTGCCTTCGTTTAGTGGATGATGCCTTTAATGGCACTGCTAAATAAGCTGGATTTTGTTCCCTGTTGTAGAGACTAGAACTGTAGTCGGTCACAGCATGGTTTTATTGTCACAGAGAAGAAAAGGACTACGGACGTGTTCTCCGGAATCCACAGTCGGCTGCTCTGTTACCTTCTTCTGACGTTGATTTGAATTGTGGTTTCTTAGACATCACTGTTTTCAGATTATTTGCATTTATCCTGGAAGCCTTGCTCTGGGGGGTTCTTAGGAATGTACGTGTCCCGGGTCAGCGGGTCGGAGTGACGGCCCTACGGAGGGCTTGTCTCTCTGAACCGAGGCCTTAGGGGTGGGCGTTGAGCCTGAGCGCGTAGGCGCTGCCTGGGCCCTCCTCCCTCCCTGCCCCCGTGGTCTGCACAGAGGAGTGGCCTCCTTTCTGGAGGAGACCCTAGCCCTCGTCTCGGGCCCACAGGCCCCGGGTGTGTACTGGCACGTGGGGTCTGCTTCTGAGGGCCCCATCCCCACGGGGCTCCAGTTCTCACGGGCGGGCGCCTGCCGTGCCTCCTCAAAGGCCCTGTTCCAGGGACAGCTCTGCAGCCTGGCGGAATGGGACAGCAGGCTTCGGGAACTGAGCAGAGAAATGGCCTGCATCTCACCACCCCCATGCCCGTCAAACTCAGCGCAGAGGACATCCACGGGAAAGAGCCATGCCCACTGCTGCCAGCGCCCACAGGGAGGGCTCGGGGGAACCCTTGGGGCTCGGCGGGAGAGGAGCCCGACCCAGTAGCCCTGCTGGCCTCTGATCAGGAGTGGGAGGACCCGCACTGGCCCTCTCTGCAGACCCCCTGCCTTCAGCAGGCCTGGAGAAACCTGCCCCCACGGCACCCTTTCAGCCTCCCTTCGGATCGCCGTTGGCCCTGTAGAGCCTGTGCCTGTGGAAAGTGAAGCTAAAGACGTTTTTCAAGAGGTTACACAGTGAGCTCTTGACAACAGACAGTTCTCTGCACTTCAGAACCATACAGGGAGTATGCTTATCCCAGGAAAGCTTTGCTGTTACCTGACGGGTGCAGAACCGAGTAACCCAGGTGTCCGCAGGCTTTCTTCTCTAAAGAGCCAGGGAGTAAATGTTTTATTTCATGGCAGGCACTCAGCTCTGCCGTGTTACCCTACCGTTGTTCAGTCACTAGGTCTTGTCTGACTCTGCGACCCCACGGACTGCAGCACACCAGGCTTCCCTGTCCTTCGCCATCTCCTGGAGCTTGCTCAAACGCATGTCCGTTGAGTCGGTGATGCCACCCAACCATCTCATCCTCTGTCGCCCCCTTCTCCTCCTGCCTTCAATCTTCCCCAGCGTCAGGGTCTTTTCCAATGAGTCGGCTCTTCGCGTCAGGTGGCCAGAGTATTGGAGCTTCAGCTTCAGCATCAGTCCTTCCAATGAATATTCAGGGTAGATTTCCTTTAGGATTGACAGATGGTTTCATCTTGCCGTCCAAGGGACTCTCAAGAGTCTTCTCCAGCCCTAAGCTGTAAATAAGATGAAAATGACTGGGTGTGGCTGTGTCCCAGTAAGCCCTTGTTTACAGAAGCAGATGGTGGCTGATCTGACCAGTGGGCCGGCGGGGTTTTCCACCCTTACGTGATTCTCTTTCCGCTGACTGCTGGGGAGCTTGGAAAACTTTGAATTTTATCTAGCACGTGTGTGGGCTCGGCAAAATGCTGGCCCCATTCCTAGTTTTACTTGAAATTTTCTGCTTTCATTTTCCCTCTGTCCCATTTTCATGTCGCCATAGGTTCAGGGTTATTTTATTGTATGGCTTTTGTGTGAGCAGTCTTTTCTCTGAAATGAAACAGGGCATAAATAGTTACATTTCCCTAGATTGGAATTGTAAATCAGACGTCACGGCAGATCACCATGTGGTGAGATGTTCCAAGTGTGCCCTAGTGGCCCACTATCGAGTTGATATGATACGTGGTGTAGTGAAATGAACATGAAGAAGAAGAAGGTAGTTGATTGTCTGGAGTTCACTGAGATAATATTTGAACAGCGTGAATTAGGGGGTTGACTGAGAGACGGCAGGAGAACTAAGTTTGGGAAGAGAGGCTCAGAAAAGCAAAGAAAGTTCTAAGTGGACAGCATCGGGGTGGGTGAGCTGTGTGCTGGGTGGGGGCAGCCCCTCCCTCTGGCGGTCTTGGAGGAAACCGAGGCTGGTGATCCGATCAGCGCGGCAGATCCCAGCCCTCGGTCCTCGGGGCTGGCGTCTCTGAGCTTCCCAGCCAGTGTGCTCGCTCCGTCCACAAGGAGCACCCATGCTTAGCGAACACTTGGCCATTTGTTTCCCTCAAAGGAATTTCGTGCTAAGCCTGATCACAGGGTTAAAGTATTTCTCGACCGAAGGTTTCACAGCAGGGACGTTGATGATTTGGGAGGTAGATTTTAAACGGCCCTGACGTTTTATCCCTCCCACTGGCAGGTCTTTATCTCACTTCTGCATCTGCTGGAAAGGTCTGAACTTTCTCAGAAGAGACAGGATGTGGTTCTCCTTTCCACCTCGCAGGTGCCTGGCACTGTAAGTGGGGAGAGCCACGGTTTTGGCAGACCTCATGGCTCACGGAGCTCGTTGTGACGGTGGACTCTGTCTTGAGATGTGCTGCCGCTGTGAGAAACTGCTTTTATGTGCAGGGTTGCTTAAGGCTTTTTCTGCTTTGGAATTTTTCTATGGTACATTCCAGCTAGACTCCCTCCTTTAAACTGTAGCTTCCTTAAATTCACCAAAGGGAGACGAGGTTGCGTAATTAGGACGTAAACCAGAGACCGCTGGCATCTTCCCCAGGAGCCTGTACCTGGAAGCCTGTTGGCAGAAGCAGAGACGGACCAATGCTGAGCTGTGAGAGGCAGCTGCAGGCGGGGTATGGCTACCTCTGAGGCTGCGTGAAACACTCGAGTAGTTTAACCCACCTGGGCCTGGTGGGTTAAACCCACCAGGTTTGGGGTCAGCCCACGAGAGGCTGGTGGCCTCCTTGTATCTCTTTAGCTCTGACCAAAGAAGAAAAAAGGGAAAATCTTGACCTAGCCAGGCCAGGGGCAGGGAACCACAGACCAAGGAAAGAGGTGAGCATCTTGCTTCCTTATCTGTTTATGAAAATAAGGACTCGCCAGAGGTGAAAGTCCCGCCCATGTGCTTCTCAATGTGGGCAGCCACGACTTGCCGTGTGATTTCTTTTTCCAGGGATGGTTTACCTCACAGCTGTTGCTAGGATGTGTCCTTGTGGAAAAGAAGCGCGGAGAGAAAATAGCTCTTGGAGCTGACTTGCTCCGTGGCCTAAGTCCTGGGGGAGAGGAATGGCTTTCTCATACACTGTCTGAATCTGTCCACGTTCATCTCTGTCCCCGTCTCCGCACTTTGAGCAGCCTCCCCCGCCCCAGGTGGAAGTGAGGAAGCCTGCTTCGTGATGGCAGAGACCATACCTTAGTGACGGTGGGTGAACGCACACTCCTTGTTTTTGTTTTCTGGCCTAACAGCAGTGAGCCATTTCCGTGAAAAATTCTCTCAAAGCTTCACGTTCTCATTATAATGACCCTCCTCAAACCCAGACAGCTTAAGTAATTGGACGGATTTCACACATAATCAAGCAGTGGTTTCACAGGTGACTGAGTTACTGATTCCTTGGCGAAATGAGACGCCGAGTCCTAGCTGGTAAATAATCTCAGAGGAGCCTCGCGTTTGCTCTGGGCGGGGTGATGGGCTCGCGAGGTGACGGGTCTGGCCTCCGGCTGAGTCATTTCCAGTGTGCTGGGCGATGTTCCTCCTTGCTACTGTGTGTCTTTTTTGGTTCAATTCGGAGACTTTGGTGCTCCAGGGTTCTTTATCTTTTTTTTTTTTTTTTTAATAGTTTCTTTCTTTTATTTATTTTTGACTGTGCTGGACCTTCATTGCTTTTGCGAAGCCTTTCTCTAACTGGGGGGAGCAGGCACCGCCCCTGTTGCCGCACTCACACTTCTCCTTCCGGTTCTTCTCTTAGCGCGGAGCCCGGGCTCCAGGCGCACGGACTTAGGAGCTGTGGCTCACGGGCTTTAGTTGCTCTGTGCTGCGTGGACTCTTCACAAACCAGGGGTGGAACTGGTGTCCAACTGGCAGAGATTGGCAGGCAGATTCTTATCCACCAGGGAAGTCCTGCGTGTATTTCTGTAATCTGATGTTTTTCTGAATACTCCTTGGGATGTACTTCAGTCACCAGGATTTTTGAGGGTCAGAGCCGCCGTGCTTATAAGAAAACAGTCCCCTGAACCATGCCTCCAGGTGGCGGGCATGTTTGGGCTGTGGGGCCATGCATAGTGACTTCAGCTGGGCTAGGGCGCGAGTATGTGACTTCAGCTGAGCTAGGGCACGAGTATGTGTGTCACATTTGGGTGAAGGGACAGTTTCTCGAGAATGTGCTCTTGGCCACCGTGACCCATCGCCTGTTTGCGCCCCACCCCCACCCCCGTCTTCAGCCGCCCCGCCTTCTCAGCAGCCGCCCCAGGAGCCCCAGCCCTGCACTTCTGGTGGGACTGGACCTGCCAACAGGCTTTGTCAGCCAAGGCAGTGAGTCAGAGTTTACCCAGAGCCCTTGGCAAGCATTCTTCGTCTTTTTTTTAATTGCAGAAGTGTTTGTGGGGTGCAGGTTCCAAATGATACGGTTGGGAAATCAGAACGGACTTGGGTTCTCATCTGTCCTTTCCTCCCCTGGAGACACTTTGCTAGCCCAGCAGACAGACCGTGACAAGTGAAGAGCAGATACGGAAGAGGAAGGTGACAAGGCCTCTGTGCCCTCGCCCACCTCCCCGGAGCCCCAGCGCCGGCACCCGTCTTCTGCCGGGAGTCAGGGCAGCCTGGGTGTGCGGGGCTTCAGAGTGCATATTTTTTGGGTGTTTTGAACTTGGTGAAGATAGTCTGTCTCGAAACCGGCAGGAAAGAAGAGAAAATATTCAGGTATCCAGCATTCTAGAATTACAGTATCTGGATGCCTTTCCCAGCATGTGTGTGTGCTGAGTCGCTCGGTCGTGTCCGACTCCTTGTGACCCCAGGGACTGTAGCTCACAGGCTCCCCTGTCCTTGGGATTTCCCAGACAAGAATACTAGAGTGGGTAGCCATTCCCTTCTCCAGGGGATCTTCCTGGTCCAGGGATAGAAGCCTTGTCTCCTGCNTGGAAAAAAGTAAAATATATATATAACTGAGTCGCCTTGCTGTACACCTAAAACAGCCTTGCAGATCAGCTACACACTTAAACACCCCATCATCACGTCTTCCTCAGTCGGCACCACACCACACACGCACAGACAGACACGCACAGGCGTGTGCACACACACACGCACACCCTGCCTTCAGTGTGAGCAACGTGACTTCCCTCGAAGGACCCAGCTGCATCTCCAGCCCTACTGCAGTTCTGAATTCCCAGCGATCGAGCCAAGATAATGTGCTGTTTTAGGCAACTTCAAGAAAAAAAGTCTCGTTACCGTCTTACCTTCTAACTCGGTTTTTCCTCCAGTGATACGGAGCATTTTCCGTTGTTATTTTCTTGCACAACAGTGCAGGTGTCCTTAAGCCCCTAACTTACACACTTAAAAATGGTGGCAATGGCAAATTTTATATTATATACATTTGACCACATTTTCTTCTAAAAGTTATTTCCTCCCTAAAATACTTGACATGAAGACAAGGGGGTGTTTTTCTGGGGAACAGGAATCAAAAGCTGTGCTTGAAGCGATTTAGATCACACTGGTCACTGTATGGAAGCTGCTTTTGCTCCAGTTACCTCTGACCTAATGGGCAACCATTGCTCCATCCACGGCCTGCCTTTCTCAGTCCTCAGCCTGCATTACTGGCCACTCTCACTGGCCCTTTCTTGGCACCATGGTTATCAGGCTACCCTGACTCCCCACTGGTCTCTCAGGCTACCGCTTCCGGCCTCCCTCCACCCACTTCTCCTTTCACTTGGGTTCTTGGCACACGCAGCTCTTCGGGAGCCTGTGACTGCCCCTGAACTTCTGGACAGACAATCGCCTGCTAAGTCAACCCCCTGGGGTACCCCTAAGGCACCACCCACTCGTGGTATCTGAACGTGAAGCTGTCTGTCATCGCCCCCAGCAGCCCTGCCGGAGGAGGGAGAGGCCAGTGGCTTCAAAATCTATAGGGTTGGAATCGGAATCCTGGGCTGCCTCCAGGTCCACGTGCCCCAGCTGGTCGCCGGTCCTGCCCCCTCCCTCGTCCGCGCTCAGTCACCTAGGACCCGTCCCACCTCCGCAAAGCCTCTCCTTCCCCGTGGCCACGGCCTTCACACAGGCTCTCCTTCCTCACCCAGACGCCGCAGCGGCCTGCCGCTTTCAGCTTGGCCTGAGCTTTCCACTGGCCCAGCCTGAGCAGCCCCGAAACATGCGTCTAAAGTTCTGCCTCTCTTCTTTGAGACCTGCTGGGGCCTGGCCTGTCCCGTGGTCACAGAGGACAGGATCTCGGTGCGTTGTCCTCGCGTCCTTCCCAGGCTTCCCTCCTCCTGGTTCAGGTCTCTACCCAGCCCCCAGCCACTCTCACTACCCAGGATGCTCTAGGCTCCAGCTGGGTCCTAACCACTCTCACTACCCAGGATGCTCTAGGCTCTAGCTGGTCCTAACCACTCTCATTTCCCTAAGCACTTTACCCAGGATGCACTAGGCTCACGCTGGTCCCTCATCACCCACAGGACCCAGAATGCACTAAGCTCCCCTTGCCTCTGAGCATCCAGTGCAAATAGCAAACACCTACCCTTCCAGCCCTGCCAAACCCACAGTTCCTGGTGCCCTGGCGGCCTTTCCATAGCCGGCTTCAGCCTGGTCACGCCCTGGACTGCTGTCTATAAGTGTGGAGACTCCGTTCTTCTGCTATTGTGTTCAAACCACTATTAAGCCTGCATCTGTGCCGCTGGTCGGGGTGACCTTTGGCCTTTGTGAGTGTAAATTCAGACACAAAAGTAGGCCTGAAGTCCTAGCTCCACTCTGGGCTCCTGGCTGCTCACCCAGACAGTCAGGGTGACACTTATGTTAACGTAACAATAGATAAGTTTTCACTGACATGAGAACATGAAATGTATGGATTTCTGCAGAGTGCTTGGAATGTGTCTGCAGGTGGCCGCAGGCCTCTCCCTACCTCAGGAACCGTATTCTGAAGTCCGGAGTCCAGCCCCACCACAGGGCCCTCTCCCCGTCCCCATCTCACCACCCTCAGCTCCCCCCGGGCCCCGGCCCCAGGTTGATGGCTTGGCCTCTCCTGCCTCGACCCCCTCCCTTTCCAGGGTCCGCTTCCTCTCTGGTCTCATCCAGCCGAGGACCACGCACCTTCCCACGATGTTCCTCCCTCTCACCCAGGAGCCTGACCAGCAGGTGTAACTCCCCGGGGAGTCTCCATGGGGGAAGGAGAAGGTTTCCCCAAAGGGCTGGGGCCTCCCCGGGGCATGGGTGCCGCACGAGGTGTCCGGGCTTCGCTCTGCCGGCCGAGGACGGCGCTTACTGCCTCTGTGAGAAAGCGTTTGCTCCAGTCCGTGTTTCGGGGAGGTGGTGCTGGGGGTCCTGCCCTCCCATCCCGTGGTGACTGTGCTGTTCTAGTTCTCCCTAGTTCTAACCAGTTTGAACCGAATTGTCCTCTGTGATAGAAGGCGTCCCCAGAAGGGGTTCAGTGGGGAACGAGTGATTCAGATCTCTGGTTCTCAAGGATGACGTTCACCCCAGCCTCCCTTCTCTTGGCAGTCTCGTCACAGCAAGAGGGTCTCCTCCGGGATCAGCCTTCGGCACTGTCCGGTGTTTCCATAGCTCATGGAGGGCGGGGACGTTGCTGGAACTGGGACGTCAGCCTGGAGCTGTTGGATATCAGCTTGCTCCAGGATACTCGGGTCTTGTCCTTTAAGAGACTGAAGTTGAATCACTTGCTTCCCAGGTGGCTCAACGGTAAAGAACCCACCTGCCAACTCAGGAGATGTGGGTTCAATCTCTGGGTTGGGAAGATCTCCTGGAGAAGGGCATGGCAACCAACTCCAGAATTCTTGCCTGGAGAATTCTTGACAGAGGAGCCTGGTAGGCTACAGTCCATGGGGTCTCAAAAAAGTTGGATACGACCGAGCGACTGAACAACTGACCTGGAGCACCCAGTGGAGGTGGGGTTCGCAGGATGTCTGGGAGGAGTATCATGGAGCCCAGACCTTGTTCTTCCTTTGTGATTGTCATCTGGAAACCCGGTGCGGGTCTCTCTTTTTTTTTTTGGTGGTGCTGGTCTCCGACCCGCTCGTCTGTGGGGTTGTGTTTATTTTCTGCTTCCCCATGAGGTCACTGTAGGGTCTTATTTCATGTTCTCTTCAGGGGACGATTGCTCCTTCGGTGCTTTTCCAGGCTCTCCTGTCTGGCATTTTCCTGTCCGCCTTGTGACCGTAGAAGCGAACGTTTGCACAGCTGGCTTTTCTGTTGCTTCACCGCTGCTTGGCGTCCGTGTGGGGCTGGGGCCAGGGCACGGGAGGCGTCTGCCTTCAGCTGACGCAAGAGTGTCTCTTAGGCGCCCATCCTTTCTCAGGGCTGAGAAGGCAACCCCGAGTAAAAGGACAGTTGAGACCTCAGGCTAGTTACCTTCTGAACGGTCATGTCTTCTGTGAATATGGGGAATTGTTGTGAGCAGTGTATAGACTTGAACCTGAAGCATTTGGGCGAGGGCGTGAGAACACTGGTGGTTTCAGGTCCACTTTACAGAAGAAGAAATGAAATTAAAAAAATGACTTTCTCTCCCGATCTCTCTCACACCTCAGCTTGTGAGACAAAGCAAATCCATCATAATAAACCGTCTCTAAAGAGGCTAGACCAGAGCGGTCACAGAGACCTTCGGCTGCGCTGAGAGCGGGCTGCCTACACCGCCAGGGGCTTTGACGTCACCGCAGGGCCGTTGAGCNAGCTTGTGAGACAAAGCAAATCCATCATAATAAACCGTCTCTAAAGAGGCTAGACCAGAGCGGTCACAGAGACCTTCGGCTGCGCTGAGAGCGGGCTGCCTACACCGCCAGGGGCTTTGACGTCACCGCAGGGCCGTTGAGCTGGGCAGCGTGGCTGTGACTTTAATGAAGTTTAATGAGTTAAAGTCTGCGTTGGTCAGCGCTGCTTGAGCCACACAACACGACGTTTAGTCACACAGTCCTGTCCGACTCTTTTGCAACCCCATAAACTGTAGCCCGCAAACTCTTCTGTCCATGGGATTTCCCAGGCAAGAATACTGGATTGGGTAGCATTTCCTTCTCCAGGGGATCTTCCTGACCCAGGGTGCCATTGGTAGGCAGGTTCTTTACCACTGAGCTGCCTGGAAAGCCTGCGCTGCTGAAAACGCGGTGCTAAGTCATCTGGGGGTGAGTTATTTCACCGGCTCTTACATCCCTACTGAGTTCCACTCCTTCCGCCCCGCGGCCTGGAGGGAATTCGGCTTGGCTGTTGGAGGCCTTTCAGGTGTTGTGTGGCTGAAACAGAGCCCTCATCACCCCGCCAGCCTCACAGCCTCACCCGTTCATCCTGCCAGCCTGTCGAGAACCACCATCCGCAGTGGGGCTCCAGCCGGGTCTGAGTCACTGTCTTCTTGATCATCAAGTCCGACAGATCACCTGCCTGGCCGCATTCTTGCCCGAAAAACCGCAACAGCTTCCTGAGCCATCTTCCTGGTCAAGCCACACAACTGATTCTTCTCTTACAACCAGGGCAATATTTATACGGCATGAACCAGAACTTGTACCCATCTGCCTCAGACCCTCGGGGCTCGTCAGCGGCGGCTTCGCCATGAAAGCAGGGAAACCCCAAACGACAGGGGTCTAAGCAAAGTAGCTGTTCACGTCTGTCTCACTGGAGTCATCCAGGGCTGGTGTGGCCAGTCTCCTGACTCTGGGGCCCGGACGCTCCGTCTGCTAATTCTGCAGCGCGTCCACATCCCGGCCAGCATGGCGGTGGGAGCGAGGAGGCGGGATGCTCCCCCTGGAAGGCCGCCTCTCAGAGGCTGAGGGCACCGCATCCTGCCTCCCCTTAGTGTCCTGCCCAGCTGGTTGCTGGGGGCGAGGCTGTGGTACTGGGCAATAGTGCTCCATCATGAACGTCCACAAGCCAGCAGGAGACGGGGCAGAGGGTGTGAGCAGTGGCCTGCGGTCTTTGCCTCCCCCTCCAGCGGCTTTCGTGGTGCAGCCCGAGCTCCTCGCCACGGCCTGTGAGGTCCTGTGAGGCCTGCCTCCTGCTCACCTCACTGTTTTCCAGCCAAACGGACCTGTCCATTCGCCGTGTGCCAGGCTCTCCCTGCTTCCTTAGGTCATCCGTACTGGCCTGCCCTCTGCCTGAAGTGCTGCGTCCTGGCCCTCTGCAGGCTGGGCCACGTCTTGTCACTGTGATTCTGCTCACGTCACATCTGTGGCCAGCACCCAAATGATTCCTTTAGGACTGTCTGCCTGTTTCCCAGCATCCACCACTCCCTGGAGATACACTGATTTATCTGCGTCTCCATCAGTACCACCCCTGCTCTGGAGTAAACTCCATGGAGCAGGACCTCTCTCCCTTCTTTCCCCTGTATCTCTGGTACCCAGGGGTGTGCCTGGCACACAGAGGGCGTCTGAATATGAGCTGGGTGAAGGAAGGAACTCATGGCACCATCAGAGAAGTACGTGTGTGGAGCGGGAAGGCTGGGGTTCTCTTGGTCCATTTCTCATCCATGAAGGACGAGGGGAAGGGGACGTGATGGTGTCACATAGGTGGCTATGAATGGAGCCACAGTTAGCGGCAGTTAGCTGAGATTTCTCATGAAAGCCTCGTGGATTAGACAGATTCGGACTGGATCTTTTGTCTGCTGTCTCCAAAAGACACCCATGAGCTCGGTCTTGAGTTTATCTTGCCCTCCAACTTCTGGCCCTCCTCAGAGAAGCTTCTCTGGCTGCTCACACAGAACTCACCGGCTTATTTCTCTTACTTCACCCTGATTCTCTGCGTGCACTTTTCAAACGGTGCTTAATCGAGGCATAAAGCTCTGATAGGGAGCCTCCGTCGTCACCCTTTCTGCGCGGTTGCGCCGTGTTAACTGCGTTCACTTTCTTGTGCAGCCGCCACCACCACCCGTCTCCCGCTGAAACTGTGCCCCGTGGCACACGGGCCTCCCCTCCCCCTCGCCAGCCCCCACAACCACATTCCGCTTTCTGTCTGCTTCTGAGGCCCCTGGGGACCTCATGCCGGTGGCATTACGCCGTATTCATCCTTTTGCGCTGGTTTATTTAACGTATCATGAAGTCTTCAAGGTTCACCCATGTTGTGAAATGTGTCCAGATTTCTGTTTTAAGCCTGAGTAGGAGAAGGCAATGGCAACCCATGCTAGTATTCTTGCCTGGAGAGTCCCAGGGACGGGGGAGCCTGGTGGGCTGCTGTCTATGGGGTCGCACAGAGTCGGACACGACTGAAGCGACTTAGCAGCAGCAGCCGCAGCACTCCAGTGGCTGTCTAGACTGTGTGTAGTTTATCTGTCCTCTGGGTTGCGCCCACCTTCTGGCTGATGAAGGGAGCCGGGGTGAGACCTTGCTTCCAGTTCTTTGGGGTGTGTACTCAAAAGTGGGATTGCTGGACTATAAGTACTCACTTTTTCCATCTGCAAGATCAGAGTATTGGCCCCGGGGCCTGGGCTGTCTCCAGCGTGGCATGGCCTGGCCCACGGGGAGCAGGGCCCGCAGAGCGACTGTGGCCAGTGGTGCCAGTCTCCTCCGGGCACCAAGAACAAGGCTGTCTCAGAAGAACCAGGAACCTCCCGCAGCTGCTTTATTCAGAGCCCCTCCCCTGACTTGACAAACAAGCAGACTCGCTAAGGAGGACGGTGCCCCTTCCTGAGTGCTTGGCTGGGGCTTTGTCTGTGATCTCTGTGCAGCAAGCGAGTCTCCCTTCTTCCTCTCTGTCCATCACTGAGGCCTGTCTGCCTTCCTACAGGGTGCCCTCAGGGCCGCGTCCCCAAGCATCCGTTCCCGGCCCCCTCTTATCTTCCCTCTGGTCCGTTTCTAAACTCTGGGGCAGCTTTCCAAGCCGGGGCGGCATCACTGGTGTGTTTCTAGCTAACGGCGAGCCAGGTCGTGTAATTAAAAACGTGAGGGGAGCGTGTAAAGATGCTGAAGCCCTCTGAGACCTCCTCCCGTGTCCAGCAGGGACTGAGGTGTTTGAATAGGGAGATGGAGAGCTCCGTTGTTCCGAGTGCAGNTCCAAGCCGGGGCGGCATCACTGGTGTGTTTCTAGCTAACGGCGAGCCAGGTCGTGTAATTAAAAACGTGGGGGCAGCGTGTAAAGATGCTGAAGCCCTCTGAGACCTCCTCCCGTGTCCAGCAGGGACTGAGGTGTTTGAATGGGGAGATGGAGAGCTCCGTTGTTCCGAGTGCAGTGCGTCTGGTTTGGTAGCATCCCGCTTGAGTTCAGAGCTGAGGTGCTTGTCGAGGGAGCTTAGTGCCTAATGGATCGTTCTGTGGGTGTGCTTGGAGAAGGTGAGCTGAGAAACACTTGGAGACGGGATCTGCCCTGCCGACAGGCAGCTGACAGAGGCGTCTCCGTCCTGGCGGCAGAGGACTCTGAGGATGGTTTGCTGTGAGGACGGGGTGGTGTCTGGGGGCCAGTAGCAGGCACCTATTTGTTCCCAGCGGGGAGGACGCGGATGTCCTCATCTCCGGTCAGTGTTGTGACCTCAGAGGACATCCCCGAGGAGCCCAGAGACCTTTAAGGAGCCTGGGCCACTGGGGCCGCAGAGAGGGACAAGGTGAGTCCGTCTATAACAAATCACAGTTGTGCGGCTCGATTAAGATATCTAGGTTTGGGGCCTTTGTGTTTTACTGGGTAAATATACATAACGTCAGGGGCTTCCCAGGAGGCACTCGTGGTAAAGAGCCCTCCCGCCAGTGCAGCACGTGTAGGAGGCCTGGGTTCGATCCCTGGAGAAGCGAACGGCTACCTGCCAAGATCTGAGCCTGGAGAGCCCTGCTGACAGAGAGCCTGGCGGGCTGCACTCCGTGGCGTTGCAAACAGCTGGACACGACTGAAGCGGCTTAGCACGCACACACGTGTACATAACAGAAAGCTGTGTCAGCCCTTTCAAATGGGTAGAAACGCTACTGCGTGGCGTTAAGTATACTCGTGTTATCAGTGTTAGCACCATCCACCTTGGAATGGTTTTCGTCTTGCAGAACTGAAACTGTCCCCAGTAAAGCCCACGCTCTCCTCCCAGGCCTCACAGCCACATTCTCCCTCCTGTCTCTACGAATCCGCTGACCCGGGGGCCTTCTGTAAGTGGGATCACCAAGGGCTTGTCCTTCGGGCCTTTGTTCACTGAGCGGAATGTTGCCAGGGTTCATCCACGCTGTGACCAGGTCAGAGTCCCCTTCCTTTCTGAAGCTNTTCTCCCTCCTGTCTCTACGAATCCGCTGACCCGGGGGCCTTCTGTAAGTGGGATCACCAAGGGCTTGTCCTTCGGGCCTTTGTTCACTGAGCGGAATGTTGCCAGGGTTCATCCACGCTGTGACCAGGTCAGAGTCCCCTTCCTTTCTGAAGCTGAGTCGTGTTCCACCCTGTGGGCGTGGTCACTCGGGAGGCTTCCTCTTCTGGACGGTTGTGGGCAGCGCTGCTGTGGACAGGTGAGCACAGCGGCCCGTCCATGTCCCTGCTTCCGGCTCCTTTAGGGCACACGCTCTGAGGAGGAGGTGCTGGGTCATCAGTTTCGAGGACTTTGTTTTGTGTGTGTGCTGCTAATGAAACTGTTATTTTAATGAGTCACAGTTAAACATTCAAACTGTTGAACAATCTTCAGAGAAAACTGGAATGCGCAAGGCTGAGTCCGCTTTAGATGTCATCAGCGTCTTCATCTTCATCTCCGAAGTCATCAGACTGGATTTCTTCATCATCTCCAGGACCAGATAGTCACTGTGTTCTTTGGAGACGATCTGATCTAACTTTCTACAGCAGAGTAAGAGTTACTGTTGACTTTTTCTTTTTCAAATAGAATGAACAGGAGGCAAGAAATACAGTCATTATTTAGTCATCAAATTGCAAGTTTGAACTAGGTGACGTGATGACGAAACCAGAGGCAGTGCTTTTTTTTTTTTTTGGTACCTTTTTATATAATAATTATTATTATATATGCATGTTTCTTCCTGCCTCTAAAGAAATGTGCTTTTGAACTGATTTTCCTACTGATATGGTTTTAAAATGTTTACAGCATTCACAGTTTTCACTTGTCTATACTTTCAAAGAACAAAGGCGCATTTAGATGGAGTGCTTGTTTAAAACCGTTCTGATGGATTAAAGCCTTTCATTGTAAAGTCGGTGTGTGGTAAGAGATTGTTTTAGAGAAGGAGCATCTGCTTTGCAAAGATTCTCCATTGGAATGTCTTTATAAGTGTAATCTCTCCCAGTGCACTGATCTTTTAAGTCAGTGTGCAAAAAATACATTGGTTTGCACAAACTGTTTGTGTTCCTGCTTGTAACAGTCCATAGTCAATACCCATCAGCTGTGGGAACAAAGGGCCTTGCGGTTGTGGCCTGGCACCTTGGCGGTGTTTGTGCAACTGCTGGTGCGTGTCAGGGACAGACAGGGACCGGCATTGCNATCTGTGGCCAGCACCCAAATGATTCCTTTAGGACTGTCTGCCTGTTTCCCAGCATCCACCACTCCCTGGAGATACACTGATTTATCTGCGTCTCCATCAGTACCACCCCTGCTCTGGAGTAAACTCCATGGAGCAGGACCTCTCTCCCTTCTTTCCCCTGTATCTCTGGTACCCAGGGGTGTGCCTGGCACACAGAGGGCGTCTGAATATGAGCTGGGTGAAGGAAGGAACTCATGGCACCATCAGAGAAGTACGTGTGTGGAGCGGGAAGGCTGGGGTTCTCTTGGTCCATTTCTCATCCATGAAGGACGAGGGGAAGGGGACGTGATGGTGTCACATAGGTGGCTATGAATGGAGCCACAGTTAGCGGCAGTTAGCTGAGATTTCTCATGAAAGCCTCGTGGATTAGACAGATTCGGACTGGATCTTTTGTCTGCTGTCTCCAAAAGACACCCATGAGCTCGGTCTTGAGTTTATCTTGCCCTCCAACTTCTGGCCCTCCTCAGAGAAGCTTCTCTGGCTGCTCACACAGAACTCACCGGCTTATTTCTCTTACTTCACCCTGATTCTCTGCGTGCACTTTTCAAACGGTGCTTAATCGAGGCATAAAGCTCTGATAGGGAGCCTCCGTCGTCACCCTTTCTGCGCGGTTGCGCCGTGTTAACTGCGTTCACTTTCTTGTGCAGCCGCCACCACCACCCGTCTCCCGCTGAAACTGTGCCCCGTGGCACACGGGCCTCCCCTCCCCCTCGCCAGCCCCCACAACCACATTCCGCTTTCTGTCTGCGTCTGAGGCCCCTGGGGACCTCATGCCGGTGGCATTACGCCGTATTCATCCTTTTGCGCTGGTTTATTTAACGTATCATGAAGTCTTCAAGGTTCACCCATGTTGTGAAATGTGTCCAGATTTCTGTTTTAAGCCTGAGTAGGAGAAGGCAATGGCAACCCATGCTAGTATTCTTGCCTGGAGAGTCCCAGGGACGGGGGAGCCTGGTGGGCTGCTGTCTATGGGGTCGCACAGAGTCGGACACGACTGAAGCGACTTAGCAGCAGCAGCCGCAGCACTCCAGTGGCTGTCTAGACTGTGTGTAGTTTATCTGTCCTCTGGGTTGCGCCCACCTTCTGGCTGATGAAGGGAGCCGGGGTGAGACCTTGCTTCCAGTTCTTTGGGGTGTGTACTCAAAAGTGGGATTGCTGGACTATAAGTACTCACTTTTTCCATCTGCAAGATCAGAGTATTGGCCCCGGGGCCTGGGCTGTCTCCAGCGTGGCATGGCCTGGCCCACGGGGAGCAGGGCCCGCAGAGCGACTGTGGCCAGTGGTGCCAGTCTCCTCCGGGCACCAAGAACAAGGCTGTCTCAGAAGAACCAGGAACCTCCCGCAGCTGCTTTATTCAGAGCCCCTCCCCTGACTTGACAAACAAGCAGACTCGCTAAGGAGGACGGTGCCCCTTCCCGAGTGCTTGGCTGGGGCTTTGTCTGTGATCTCTGTGCAGCAAGCGAGTCTCCCTTCTTCCTCTCTGTCCATCACTGAGGCCTGTCTGCCTTCCTACAGGGTGCCCTCAGGGCCGCGTCCCCAAGCATCCGTTCCCGGCCCCCTCTTATCTTCCCTCTGGTCCGTTTCTAAACTCTGGGGCAGCTTTCCAAGCCGGGGCGGCATCACTGGTGTGTTTCTAGCTAACGGCGAGCCAGGTCGTGTAATTAAAAACGTGAGGGGAGCGTGTAAAGATGCTGAAGCCCTCTGAGACCTCCTCCCGTGTCCAGCAGGGACTGAGGTGTTTGAATAGGGAGATGGAGAGCTCCGTTGTTCCGAGTGCAGCGCGTCTGGTTTGGCAGCATCCCGCTTGAGTTCAGAGCTGAGGCGCTTGTCGAGGGAGCTTAGTGCCTAATGGATCATTCTGTGGGTGTGCTTGGAGAAGGTGAGCTGAGAAACACTTGGAGACGGGATCTGCCCTGCCGACAGGCAGCTGACAGAGGCGTCTCCGTCCTGGTGGCAGAGGACTCTGAGGATGGTTTGCTGTGAGGACGGGGTGGTGTCTGGGGGCCAGTAGCAGGCACCTATTTGTTCCCAGCGGGGAGGACGCGGATGTCCTCATCTCCGGTCAGTGTTGTGACCTCAGAGGACATCCCCGAGGAGCCCAGAGACCTTTAAGGAGCCTGGGCCACTGGGGCCNGGTGGCAGAGGACTCTGAGGATGGTTTGCTGTGAGGACGGGGTGGTGTCTGGGGGCCAGTAGCAGGCACCTATTTGTTCCCAGCGGGGAGGACGCGGATGTCCTCATCTCCGGTCAGTGTTGTGACCTCAGAGGACATCCCCGAGGAGCCCAGAGACCTTTAAGGAGTCTGGGCCACTGGGGCCACAGGGAGGGACAAGGTGAGTCCGTCTATAACAAATCACAGTTGTGCGGCTCGATTAAGATATCTGGGTTTGGGGCCTTTGTGTTTTACTGGGTAAATATACATAACGTCAGGGGCTTCCCAGGAGGCACTCGTGGTAAAGAGCCCTCCCGCCAGTGCAGCACGTGTAGGAGGCGTGGGTTCGATCCCTGGAGAAGCGAACGGCTACCTGCCAAGATCCGAGCCTGGAGAGCCCTGCTGACAGAGAGCCTGGCGGGCTACAGTCCGTGGCGTTGCAAACAGCTAGACACGACTGAAGCGGCTTAGCACGCACACACGTGTACATAACAGAAAGCCGTGTCAGCCCTTTCAAACGGGTAGAAACGCTACTGCGTGGCGTTAAGTATACTCGTGGTATCAGTGTTAGCACCATCCACCTTGGGATGGTTTTCGTCTTGCAGAACTGAGACTGTCCCCAGTAAAGCCCACGCTCTCCTCCCGGGCCTCACAGCCACGTTCTCCCTCCTGTCTCTACGAATCCGCTGACCCGGGGGCCTTCTGTAAGTGGGATCACCAAGGGCTTGTCCTTCGGGCCTTTGTTCACTGAGCGGAATGTTGCCAGGGTTCATCCACGCTGTGACCAGGTCAGAGTCCCCTTCCTTTCTGAAGCTGAGTCGTGTTCCANACACACACACACACACACACACACACACACACACATCACACACACACTCCACAATACCACACACACACCATACACACACATACCACCCCATAATACCACACACACCCACCATACTGCACCCACACACACATATACACACACACACATCACACACACACACTCTCCACAATACTACACACACACACCCCCACACAGAACACACTCCCCACAATACCACACACACCCACCACACCACACCCACACACACATATACACACACACACACCACACACACACACACTCTCCACAATACCATATATACCCACCCCACACAGAACGCACTGCCCATAATACCACACACACACCCACCACACACACACACCATACATACCTCCACCACACCCATACACACACAGACACACACACAACTACCTCACAATACTGCACACACACACCACTCCATAATACCACACACACCCACCATGCACACACTACACACATATACACACACACCAAACTATCCACCACGCACACACACATACCACGCACACAACCACCTCATACTATTTCTGTGTTTCAACCCCACTGGACATCCCCCCTCCTTCTCTAAGATACATGGCCTCTTGAATTTCCTGATGTAGGGTGTCAAGAGATAGAGTCCCATCTCACTCCCCTGGGTTTCTTTTGTAAACANAACTATCCACCACGCACACACACATACCACGCACACAACCACCTCATACTATTTCTGTGTTTCAACCCCACTGGACATCCCCCCTCCTTCTCTAAGATACATGGCCTCTTGAATTTCCTGATGTAGGGTGTCAAGAGATAGAGTCCCATCTCACTCCCCTGGGTTTCTTTTGTAAACATCTTGGAAGAAAACTGCCTGCAATGTTTGCTACAAATGAAGTGTGTGATCTTCTCATTAGCTTCTCCCTTTCTTTTAATCATCCTAAAAGGGGTCTCATAAGCCATGCTTCAGATTTGCTGGGGATGCATAATAATGAAGCCGGGCTCCTAATTTAGCAGCACTCCTGGGACAACCCGTCTCTCACTGCAGGGCACAAATCTGTGCCTGAGAGCAGATCAAGGTAGAGGCCGGGAAACCAGGGCTGTCCTGCCAATGCCTTCAGGTGGGAAGAACAGAGCGAAGCGATGACCCAGGGAGATGTTTCAAGTACTAACAGAGAATGGAGTTCACCATGTCAGGATACTGGCTTAAATGGACATTTTGTTTGGTGATTATCAAATATGTAACCAGAAAGTAAAAACTCTGCCTTAAACAAAAAGAGGGGAACCTTTTATTAATATATGGCAAGGGCTACTATGTCATAGAGTAAAGAGACTATTTGGGAGTCTCAGAATTTTTAATTTTTTTAAATTAAAAAATTTTTATTCATTTATTTATATGACCATGCTGCATGGCTTGTGGGGTCTTAGTTCCCCAACCAGGAACTGAAGCCAGGGCATGGCAATGAAAGTGCTGAGTCCTAACCACTGGACAAACAGAGAATTCCTATCATTAAAAAAAAAAAAAATATATATATATATATATATATGTTAAAAATATAAAATCTTAGGAGACTAGGCACTCTTCTAAGTGCTGGGGACTAGAGAAATAAGCAGAAAAGACAATGTGCTATCATGGGACAAGACTGGGAGAAAACAGACAGATAAGTCTACTGTGTTGGGTCAGTTAATGATAAGAGCTGAGGTGGAAAAGAAAGCGCAAGTAAAACAATAGTTCTGACAGGACGGGGGGACTATTAACAAGGGATAATCGGGAAAAGCCTCTTTGAGGAAATGAAGTTTGTTCAGAGACCAGACTGAAATCATAGCGGAGGCCCTACGAATACCAATATTTAGGGAAATAACAAGCCAGGAAATGGAGCAGCAAGGGCCGAGACCTTGATATCTTCAAGGAAGGACAAGGAGGCCAGTGGGGCCACACGCCATGAGCAGGAACGGTGAGAAACGAGAGCAGACAAGTGGCCGGAGCTGAGACCCTGTAGGCCTGGGGGGCCATGGTGAGGACTCTGAATGCTGTTGGGTCAAGGGAAGCCTTTGGAGGATTGAGGGCAAGGAGGGATGTGCTTGGTTAACCTTTTCAAAGGGTTGCTCTGGCTTCCTTAGTGGGAGAAGAGAGGAGAGGAGCAGCAGGGACACCAGTAAGAAGGGTGTTCCCGGTCTGTGTGACGTGTGAGCGCAGCACAGACTGAGATGCCAGCGTTGCAGAATATGAGATGTGGTTGGATTAAGAGTGCATTTGAAGCAGGTCGGGAGTCTCTGTTGAATGGGATGAGGGTCTGAGAGAAAGACATGAGTGAAAAATAATCAAAAATATGTGTCCTGAACAAATGGGTAAATGATGTTACCCTTTATTGGGGGGCAGTGCACCACAGAAGATGGGTGAAAATTAAGCACATGCTTTGGACATTTTAACTCTCAGCAGCTTATTAGGTACGAAAGGAGAACTGTTGTTTGGCATGTGTGCATGCTAAGTAATTCAGTCGTGTCCAACTCTTCGCGTGGACCATAGCCCTCCAGACTCCTCTGTCCATGGGATTCTCCAGGCGAGAATACTGGAGTGGGTATCCATGGGATCTTCCACTAGGGATTGAACCCACACCTCTTATATCTCCTGTGTTGGCAGGCAGGTTCTCGTCCACTAGTGCCACCTGGAAAACCCATTGTTTGGACTGTTGTATATTCAAATCAAAGGCTTCCCTGACATCTCAGTTGGTAAAGAATCCTCCTGCAATGCAGGAGACCCCGGTTTGATTCCTGGGTTGGAAAGATCACTGGAGAAGGGATAGGCTACCCACTCCAGTATTCTTGGGCTTCCCTTGTGGCTCAGCTGGTAAAGAATCTGCTTGCAATGCAAGAGACCTGGGTTCAGTCCCCAGGTTGGGAAGATCCCCTGGAGAAGGAAAAGGCTACCCACTCCATTATTCTGATCTGGAGAATTCCAAGGACTGTATAGCCCATGGGGTCGCAAAGAGTCAGACATGACTGAGCAACTTTCTCTCATATTCAGATCTAGAATTTGGGGTAAAGATAGGGACTGGAGAGTTTGTCAGGTAAGTTTAGGATGTGTTCATAATTAAAATTATGGGTTTTCATTTAGTTTATTGATGTATAGTTGCTGTACAATATTATGTAAGTTACAGGTGTACAATATAGTGATTCACAATGTTTAAAGGTTATACTCCATTTATAGGGAGTATTACTCAGCCATTAAAAAGAATATATTTGAATNGAGGAAACCAGAATTGAAAGAGACACATGTACCCCAATGTTCATAGCAGCACTGTTTATAATAGCCAGGACGTGGAAACAACCTAGATGTCCATCAACAGATGAATGGATAAGAAAGCTGTGGTACATATACACAATGGAGTATTACTCAGCCATTAAAAAGAATACATTTGAATCAGTTCTAATGAGATGGATGAAACTGGAACCAATTATACAGAGTGAAGTAAGCCAGAAAGAAAAGCACCAATACAGTATACTAACTCATATTTATGGAATCTAGAAACATGGTGATGACAACCCTGTATATAAGACAGCAAAAGAGACACAGATGCATGGAATGGACTTTTGGACTTTGAGGGGGGGGGGAAAGTTTGGGAGAATGGCACTGAAACATATGTGCTGTCGTGTGGGAAACGAAGCATCGGTCTATATTCGGTTCAGGATACAGGATGCTTGGGACTGGTGCACGGGGATGATCCAGAGAGTTGAGGTGGAGTGGGAGGTGGGGGGCGGTTCAAGATTGGGAACTCATGTACACCTGAGATGAAAAAATAAAAATTTAAATTTAAAAAATAAATAAATAAATAAAGGTTATACTCCATTTATAGTTATAATAAAACATTGGCTCTATTGCCCATGTGGTACATTATCCAAAGACAACCACCATTAACATTTTGGCTAGTGTAAACTTTGAAAACTTTTGTGACATTCTAGCTACATATTTCCAAACTTTTATGGGGGATAAAAAAGAATTTCTGGAGGTGGCACCAGAAATCTGCATGTTAAAAATTATTTATTAATTTTATTTGGGGGCTATGCTGTGTCTTTGTTGCTGCGTACAGGCTTTCTGTAGTTGCAAAGAGCAGGGTTACTCTCTGGTTGTGATGTGCAGGCTTTTCATTGCGGTGGCTTATCTTACTGCAAAGCACGGGCTCTAGAGCCTGGGCTCAGTAGTTGTGGTGCCTGCGCTTAACTGCTCCACAGCGTGTGAGATCTTCCCAGACCTAGGCTCGAACCCATCTCTCCTTCCTTGGCAGGCAATCTGCATTTTTAACAAGCCTCTCCAGGCA
This sequence comes from Neotragus moschatus, assembly GCA_006410615.1. NCBI lineage: Eukaryota > Metazoa > Chordata > Mammalia > Artiodactyla > Bovidae > Neotragus > Neotragus moschatus. The sequence goes on along the minus strand of SJYA01002745.1, from coordinate 180,499 downwards.
ATTGAAGGGAATGTCAAGGTTTAAGGTCAAGCAACCTGAAAGAACTCTCCCTGGCTGCAACGGACCGCACAGAAGCATGGTCAAGAAGAGCTACCCCATGTCCGAGGTCAGGGACTGCTGCCGAGAAGAGCAACCCCACGTGCAAGGAGCGGTGGCTGCGCCGGTGCAGGAGGAGGGCTGAGAGGAGCTACTCCACGTTCAAGGTCAGGAGGGGCCGCCGTGAGGAGATACCCCTCATCCAAGGTAAAGAGCAGTGGCTGCACTTTGCTGGAGCAGCCCTGAAGAGATACCCCACGCCCAAGGTAAGAGAAACCCACGTAAGACGATAGGTGTTGCGAGAGCATCAGAGGGCAGACACACAAACCATAATCACAGAAAACTAGTCAATCTAATTACACGGACCACAGCCTTGTCTAACTCAGTGAAACTAAGCCATGCCGTGTGGGGCCACCCAAGATGGGAGGGTCATGGTGGAGAGGTCTGACAGAATGTGGTCCACTGGAGAAGGGAATGGCAAACTACTTCAGTATTCTTGCCTTGAGAACCCCATGAACAGTATGAAAAGGCAAAATGATAGGATACTGAAAGAGAACTCCCCAGGTCAATAAGTGCCCAATATGCTACTGGAGATCAGTGGTGAAATAACTCCAGAAAGAATGAAGGGATGGAGCCAAAGCAAAAACAATACCCAGTTGTGGATGTGACTTGTGGTAGAAGCAAGGTCCAATGTTGTAAAGAGCAATATTGCATAGGAACCTGGAATGTTAGGTCCACAAATCAAGGTAAATTGGAAGTGGTCAAACAGGAGATGGCAAGAGTGAACGTCTACATTCTAGGAATCAGCGAACTAAAATGGACTTGAGTGGGTGAATTTAACTCAGATGACCATTATAGCTACTACTGCAGGAGGGAATCCCTTAAAAGAAATGGAGTAGCCATCATGGTCAACAANTCTCTGCGAGCCTGGCTTCTGCCTTTCCCCTTCCCTTGCTCTTCTTTGCACTTCCGCTGTGTCTGCAGGATTTGTAGACGATACGTCCGCTAGCTCGCATGTTTTGAACGTCTAGGTCAGGATGGCGCACCTGTCCTGGGCGTGCTCGTTTTCCCCCGGCGTGTGCCCCGGGTGCTTCTGTGTTGACCTTGGCAGGCGGAACTCGCTCACTTCGCTGCTGGCCTGCCGCTCTCTGACCCCTGATGGATTTTTCACGTCTCTCCACGCCTCTCTCGCTTCTGCCCCATCTTCATCCCAACACACAACTTTAAACTGCCCCAGGGCGCTCATCTCACCATCGTCACGTCCCAGCTTCCAGCACACTCGAAGGTGTNGCTCACTTCGCTGCTGGCCTGCCGCTCTCTGACCCCTGATGGATTTTTCACGTCTCTCCACGCCTCTCTCGCTTCTGCCCCATCTTCATCCCAACACACAACTTTAAACTGCCCCAGGGCGCTCATCTCACCATCGTCACGTCCCAGCTTCCAGCACACTCGAAGGTGTTGAGTAAAGGAAGCCGTGCGCTTGGTCTGTGGGTCTGCGTGTGGCGGTCACGGCCCAGGACCGCATCCTCGTGGGGCCACTGCTCCGTCCCCGCAGCCCTCCCCTGCCATGTGTCCTCCACCACGGCTCAGCACGCTCTCTGTGAGGGCCAGATGGAGAGTGTCTCCGGCCCTCTGGGCTGAAGGGTTTCTCTCGCAACTGCTCTGCCGTCCTAGCATAAAGCAGCCACAGATGATGTGTCCACAGAGGAGTGCACCAATAAAACTTTATTTGCAAAACTAGCCGTTGGGCCATATAGGCCCATCAGCTGCGTCTGCCAGCATCTACTCTGGAGGACTTCCCAGGGCGGAAGCCCTGACTGCACCATGCCTCCAGACGAGGGCAGGCAGGGCGGGCCTTGGCACCCATGAGGCCAGGGGTGAGCTCAGTGGCTCCATCCAGGTGGCAGGTAACAGTTTCCAGACCGGGACCACAGCTTGCCTTCCAGCGGCCTGCTGTGCGTGCGTGCGGAGCTGTGAAGGAAGACACCTCTGGGGCCCTGAGGTGCGGGAGGGGACAGGGTTTGGACGGCCACCTCCCCGTCCTTCCCTGGCCCTTGCTTCCTGATTCCCTGCCAACTCGTGCGATGGGAGCCTGGCTGGCCGTGTGTGCAGATGACGGAGGGTCAAGCATGTAGGGTGTGTTCAGGGGCTGGGGGTGAGGGGTGGGTGGAAACGTGGCCTGATGTTTTATGGAATTGGGCAGAGCAGCTGCTTTGAAGGGTTCCAGCTACGAGTGGGGGAATCAACCTCTCTGAGCTGTTTTCCTGATCACTGTGTATGCTTTTCACAGTTTCAGGGCAAACTCGGGTAGATGGAGGCAAACGCTGGATCTGTCTTGGTCTTTCTCTTGTTTAATGGGGATGCTTAGCTCCCAGGATCCCTGAGGGAGGCGACTTGCTCTTTGTGGAACTGAGTCATTTGAAACAAATGTGGCCAAAGGGAGGTCGTGTGACAGGACAGGAGAAAGAGAAGTGCCTCCGGTGCTGTGGGGCTGGCCCTCACCCCTCGCTGACGGCACGGTGCCCGGGGGGAGGGGGCCGCCCCCAGCGCCACAGTGAGTGGGGGCACCGAGGCTGAGACGCAGGCCGCCTGGCTGGGAGCTGACGCTCACGGCCGCGGGGAGGGTGCCTTGGACTGGCTGCTCCTCTCTGCTGAGGAGCTGGGCAGTAGTCCTGAAACCTTCGGTCTGCNGGTGCCCGGGGGGAGGGGGCCGCCCCCAGCGCCACAGTGAGTGGGGGCACCGAGGCTGAGACGCAGGCCGCCTGGCTGGGAGCTGACGCTCACGGCCGCGGGGAGGGTGCCTTGGACTGGCTGCTCCTCTCTGCTGAGGAGCTGGGCAGTAGTCCTGAAACCTTCGGTCTGCCTGTCTGCTCTCCCACCTCAAGGATGCCCGACCTTTGGCAGAACAGACAGAAGCTACCCTCTCGAGAGTCACCAAGGAAGAGGAGGGTGTGAAATGGGAGGTGCTGAGCCTGCACTGAGGTCTGGGGGCCGAAGTCCAGGTGCTGAGCCACTTCCCAGGATGCTGGCAGGCAGAGAGACCCAGGCGGGGCCCAGAGTCAGTCTCCAGGACAGGCCTGGGCGCTGCTGGGGGCAGTGGAGCTGAGGGCCTAGAGACAGCTCAGGACACAGAGCTTCCAGGAAGTTGGGGCCCCCTCTTCATGCGTGATGCGTGTTTGAAGCATTTTTGAACAATCAACTCCCTGTAACAAGGTGTGAATGCCACTGGTACCTTTGGCCAGTATTTCGCTCGACCTTGGGCAGGTCCCTGTGTCTGGCCCTGACCCAAGAGCTGAACAGAAGTGACATGTCCCTCCTGTGCCAGAGCATTGAATTACTGGCGAGGGACCTGGGGGCCTTAACACATAACTGCTCTCTCCGCCTGACCCTCAAGAGGCAGTGATAATCAGAGACCCAGCCAGCCTGCATGGGGCATGTGGTATGAGTGAGAAGTGACCTTCTGGTGTTCTGAGCATCTGAAATTACAGAGAGTTTTTTGTTCCTGCAGTATGACCAACACACAAGCCAGTGCGGGCCTCTATCTGTGCAGACCCCTGCTTGCACCATCTTTTAATGTCTGAGCTAGGACGAGCAGGAAAGAAAGTTAGCGTTGACTTTGGGTAGAGTTTTATAAAGAATAAATAAGTTGCAAAAATAGGGTCCACTTCCACAGGACTTTGGACGTGATGATGAGTCTACTAAGAATTCAGGGGTCGTGATGATGTCAGGAAGTGTTGCCTCCTGGGTCAGGCTGTTGTTAGGAGCCCAGATGTGCAGAAATACCCTTCACTGACTCAGCTAGACCGGCCACTTCCTCAAGTCTTCATCAGTGCTCGTGACTGTGGCTGGGACTCACTCACCGGAAGAGCTTCCCCTCACATCTCACCAGGATGTTGCACGTTCCAGGAGGGCAAGCCGGACGGGCGTCGGGTCCAACAGCGTCCTCCCCAGGCACGCACACAGATGCCCACCCACCTGAAACGCTCGCCCAAGCATCTCCAGCACCTGCCTCACCCGCTGAGTCTGGGCTACTCGCTCCGCCGGTGGGCCTGTTCGCTTCGCGTGTGTGGTGCGCACGTCAGGCTCTGCTCCAGCCCCGGACACGCCTCCTGCTGAATGTCCTCAGTGGTCGTCGCTTTGGGGTCGCTCTTCTCTTCACCCCCTTCTCCCTCATCGTGGCCTCCGTGTTTTCTCTTGCTTACAAGCTGGTGTCTGCTCCTCCCTGTCTGTCTCTCTCCCCCAACACTCCAAATCGATGCTGTTCTGAGGTCCCTGATTCTAGGGAAATGTTCCTTTTTCATCATCCCTTGTGACCAGAGCTACGGGACTCNCACCCCCTTCTCCCTCATCGTGGCCTCCGTGTTTTCTCTTGCTTACAAGCTGGTGTCTGCTCCTCCCTGTCTGTCTCTCTCCCCCAACACTCCAAATCGATGCTGTTCTGAGGTCCCTGATTCTAGGGAAATGTTCCTTTTTCATCATCCCTTGTGACCAGAGCTACGGGACTCGTAGGAACCCCCCCAGCTGGGCATCCAGGGGCTCGGGGAGCAGGGTGCAGGCCCTGAGCCCACCGGCCGCCATCTCCAGTCTGATTCGTGTAGTTTCTGCCTTAAGCTTCAGGGGTGTCAGTTTTCAGCTTGTGTTCAGGGTGACGCGCAGCAGGGTGGAGTCGGTGGGAGAAATCTAGCTCCCCCCCACCCCCGAGGGAAAGGGAAGGCGGCCGTGCTCCAGGCCCCACGGGTGCGCTGTTTTAGTGCCGCACCTGCTGAAATTCCCAGCCAGGTGGAGACGCTGTGCGCCCCGCCCTGGGCCCTACAGCGGCGATGCCGTGGGTCTGCTCTGTCGTGTGCTTCCATTCGCAGACAGCGTCCCATAGCATGAGAAATAAGTCTCCTCTTTGACAGTGAACTTTCTCGGGGAACATTTGGTAACTTTTAAATAGTTGTGTCTGACTCTGCGAGCCCCATGGACCGTAGCCTGCCAGGCTCCTCAGTCCTCGGGCTTCTCCAGGCAACACTGGAGTGGGTTGCCATTTCCTTCTCCAAGGGATCTTCCTGACCCAGGGGTCGAACCGCATCGTCTGCACTGCGGGCGGATTCTTCACCGTCTGAACCACCAGGGAGGCCCCAAAGTTTACGGGCCATCATTAGGGTGGGCCTTTCTCTCCGGGAGCATNGAGTGGGTTGCCATTTCCTTCTCCAAGGGATCTTCCTGACCCAGGGGTCGAACCGCATCGTCTGCACTGCGGGCGGATTCTTCACCGTCTGAACCACCAGGGAGGCCCCAAAGTTTACGGGCCATCATTAGGGTGGGCCTTTCTCTCCGGGAGCATCCCACCTGCTTCGCCGGAAGACTTTCTGATAGGAAATGTGAAAAAAGTGAAGGTCGTTCAGTCGTCTCTGACTCTTTGCGACCTCATGCAGCCCATGGAGTTTTGGTGGGGGGGGCCCATCTGTTCTGAAGCCCCCGCCCAGCCTTGCTTCCGCCTCCTTACGGTCAGCGCCCCGCTCTCCTGCTGGCCCACACGGTACACGTGTGTCCCGTTGAGTTCTGTCCAAATGACCCCTTGCCGTGCGTGTATAGTGACCAGCACCTGCTTGCACTCAGCTGTATCAACAGCTGCTGAGATGTTAGTGACGCACGTGAATCAATGAAGGACGGGTGCGGGTGGCTGGAAGTCACCGGCAGTCCAGGAGAGAGCAGGGTGCATGTGGAGAGAGACAGGAGGCCTTCCTGTGGGAGGGGGCCTGAAACGGAACGTTTCCTGACAAGGAGTCAGGAGGGCACGTTCTGTAGTGAGAGGAAGCGTGATGGTCGAGTGGGGCTGCAAGGGTCGGGGAGGGGCATGGAGGGTGGGGCTGAGCGGGGCTCTTGTTTAGTTGCTGAGTCGTGTCCGACTCTTTGCAACCCCATGGACTGTAGTCCCCTAGGCTCCTCTCTCCGTGGGATTACCCAGGTAAGAATATTGGAGTGAGTACCCAGGGATCGAACCCTTGTCTCCTGCTTGGCAGGTGGGTTCTTTACCACGGAGGGAGAGGCTCTAACATGGCCCCAAAGGTGGGCTTCAGGGGAGAGAAGAGGGGGGCTCACTTTGCAGCCTGGTGTGGTCTTGCCACAGCCATGCTTAAGGGACTTGCTCAAATCCGACAGTGAAATCAGTGACGAGGGGAGGAGGGGCCCAGAGTCCAGGCCCTGGTCCAGCCTCTCCCCTGCGGTTCCCCTCCGAGAGGACGGCACAATGGGCGTTTGTGCCCTGAGGCCAGCGTTAGCATTTACTGCTCCCGCTCACTGGCACGATTGTTTAATAAAATCTGCAGGGTCTTTATTACCCTGAGTGTGGCATGTTTTCCAGAGAATTGTTTGTGGCCGTAGAACATTCCGGGGTGGAACGTAGAGGAGGCTTCCCAGCGCCCACTAGAATGGGAACAGAAATACGATGGCACCAAACGAATTTATTTCTACTATTAAAATTCCTAGCGTATCAGCTACTTAAAAGGCGAGTCCGAGTGAACAGAGGCGGCGTGTGGTTTCCTCTAAGGGAGTATTTTAATGAGAAGAGAGCCGGCTGCTGGACGTCCGCATCTGCCTCCCTTCTTTCTGCCCCATAAACTGGGCTTTGGCGGCAGTGACCCAGTCCCTGTGCCCGTGCTCGCTCACCGAGTCGTGGCCGACCCTTTGTGACCCCATGGGCCGTAGCCCACCAGGCTCCTCTGTGCATGAGGTTCTCCAGCAAGAACACNAGCCTGCACTGAGGTCTGGGGGCCGAAGTCCAGGTGCTGAGCCACTTCCCAGGATGCTGGCGGGCAGAGAGACCCAGGCGGGGCCCAGAGTCAGTCTCCAGGACAGGCCTGGGCGCTGCTGGGGGCAGTGGAGCTGAGGGCCTAGAGACAGCTCAGGACACAGAGCTTCCAGGAAGTTGGGGCCCCCTCTTCATGCGTGATGCGTGTTTGAAGCATTTTTGAACAATCAACTCCCTGTAACAAGGTGTGAATGCCACTGGTACCTTTGGCCAGTATTTCGCTCGACCTTGGGCAGGTCCCTGTGTCTGGCCCTGACCCAAGAGCTGAACAGAAGTGACATGTCCCTCCTGTGCCAGAGCATTGAATTACTGGCGAGGGACCTGGGGGCCTTAACACATAACTGCTCTCTCCGCCTGACCCTCAAGAGGCAGTGATAATCAGAGACCCAGCCAGCCTGCATGGGGCATGTGGTATGAGTGAGAAGTGACCTTCTGGTGTTCTGAGCATCTGAAATTACAGAGAGTTTTTTGTTCCTGCAGTATGACCAACACACAAGCCAGTGCGGGCCTCTATCTGTGCAGACCCCTGCTTGCACCATCTTTTAATGTCTGAGCTAGGACGAGCAGGAAAGAAAGTTAGCGTTGACTTTGGGTAGAGTTTTATAAAGAATAAATAAGTTGCAAAAATAGGGTCCACTTCCACAGGACTTTGGACGTGATGATGAGTCTACTAAGAATTCAGGGGTCGTGATGATGTCAGGAAGTGTTGCCTCCTGGGTCAGGCTGTTGTTAGGAGCCCAGATGTGCAGAAATACCCTTCACTGACTCAGCTAGACCGGCCACTTCCTCAAGTCTTCATCAGTGCTCGTGACTGTGGCTGGGACTCACTCACCGGAAGAGCTTCCCCTCACATCTCACCAGGATGTTGCACGTTCCAGGAGGGCAAGCCGGACGGGCGTCGGGTCCAACAGCGTCCTCCCCAGGCACGCACACAGATGCCCACCCACCTGAAACGCTCGCCCAAGCATCTCCAGCACCTGCCTCACCCGCTGAGTCTGGGCTACTCGCTCCGCCGGTGGGCCTGTTCGCTTCGCGTGTGTGGTGCGCACGTCAGGCTCTGCTCCGGCCCCGGACACGCCTCCTGCTGAATGTCCTCAGTGGTCGTCGCTTTGGGGTCGCTCTTCTCTTCACCCCCTTCTCCCTCATCGTGGCCTCCGTGTTTTCTCTTGCTTACAAGCTGGTGTCTGCTCCTCCCTGTCTGTCTCTCTCCCCCGACACTCCAAATCGATGCTGTTCTGAGGTCCCTGATTCTAGGGAAATGTTCCTTTTTCATCATCCCTTGTGACCAGAGCTACGGGACTCCTAGGAACCCCCCCAGCTGGGCATCCAGGAGCTCGGGGAGCAGGGCGCGGGCCCTGAGCCCACCGGCCGCCATCTCCAGTCTGATTCGTGTAGTTTCTGCCTTAAGCTCCAGGGGTGTCGGTTTTCAGCTTGTGTTCAGGGTGACGCGCAGCAGGGTGGAGTCGGTGGGAGAAATCTAGCCCCACCCCCCCCACCCCACCCCCCGAGGGAAAGGGAAGGCGGCCGCGCTCCAGGCCCCACGGGTGCGCTGTTTTAGTGCCGCACCCGCTGAAATTCCCAGCCAGGTGGAGACGCTGTGCGCCCCACCCCGGGCCCTACAGTGGCGATGCCGTGGGTCTGCTCTGCCGTGCGCTTCCATTCGCAGACAGCGTCCCATAGCATGAGAAATAAGTCTCGTCTTTGACAGTGAACTTTCTCGGGGAACATTTGGTAACTTTTAAATAGTTGTGTCTGACTCTGCGAGCCCCATGGACCGTAGCCTGCCAGGCTCCTCAGTCCTCGGGCTTCTCCAGGCAACACTGGGGTGGGTTGCCATTTCCTTCTCCAAGGGATCTTCNCGTCTTTGACAGTGAACTTTCTCGGGGAACATTTGGTAACTTTTAAATAGTTGTGTCTGACTCTGCGAGCCCCATGGACCGTAGCCTGCCAGGCTCCTCAGTCCTCGGGCTTCTCCAGGCAACACTGGGGTGGGTTGCCATTTCCTTCTCCAAGGGATCTTCTTGACCCAGGGGTCGAACCGCATCGTCTGCACTGCGGGCGGATTCTTCACCGTCTGAACCACCAGGGAAGCCCCAAAGTTTACGGGCCATCATTAGGGTGGGCCTTTCTCTCCGGGAGCATCCCACCTGCTTCGCTGGAAGACTTTCTGATAGGAAACGTGAAAAAAGTGAAGGTCGTTCAGTCGTCTCTGACTCTTTGCGACCTCATGCGGCCCATGGAGTTTTGGTGGGGGGGGGCCCATCTATTCTGAAGCCCCCGCCCAGCCTTGCTTCCGCCTCCTTACGGTCAGCGCCCCACTCTCCTGCTAGCCCACACGGTACACGTGTGTCCCGTTGAGTTCTGTCCAAATGACCCCTTGCCATGCGTGTATAGTGACCTGCACCTGCTTGCACTCAGCTGTATCAACAGCTGCTGAGATGTTAGTGACGCACATGAATCAATGAAGGACGGGTGCGGGTGGCTGGAAGTCACCGGCAGTCCAGGAGAGAGAGGGGTGCATGTGGAGAGAGACAGGAGGCCTTCCTGTGGGAGGGGGCCTGAAACGGAATGTTTCCTGACAAGGAGTCAGGTGGGCACGTTCTGTAGTGAGAGGAAGCGGGATGGTCGAGTGGGGCTGCAAGGGTCGGGGAGGGGCAACGAGGGTGGGGCTGAGCGGGGCTCTTGTTTAGTTGCTGAGTCGTGTCCGACTCTTCGCAACCCCATGGACTGTAGTCCCCTAGGCTCCTCTGTCCGTGGGATTTCCCAGATAAGGATATTGGAGTGAGTACCCAGGGATCGAACCCTTGTCTCCTGCTTGGCAGGTGGGTTCTTTACCACGGAGGGAGAGGCTCTAACATGGCCCCAAAGGTGGGCNACCCCCAGCGACCCCATGGACTGCAGCCGTCCAGGCTCCTCCGTCCATGGGATTTTCCAGGCCAGAGCACTGGAGTGGGGCGCCGTTGCCTTCTCCAATTCATGTTCTAAAGTATGTGAATTAATACTTCCATCAAGCCTGTGGCACATGACTCCAATCTAAATAGTTAGGTATGTTTTACTGTTTTACAATAGGAAGTTTGCAGAGCTGTCAGAATATAAACCAGACGTGACTGGAACAAAACATGAGAATTAATCATGTCATGTCAATGATTGGTGTTAATTCCCTATATAAAATTTTAAACAGACATTCCTGTGGTTACTACATTACCAAACTTTTATTACTAATACCTAGCTAGCAAGATTATGGACAATTATAGTCTCTTGAAATCTAAATAGGCAGAGCGATTATATTAAGTCAGTATAATCATATTATCCAAAACTTTCCTTCTGATTTTCTAGCCCTTGAAGGCTAGAATCTACTTTTATTACTTTCAGAATCTCATATTTTAATTCCTTTGATGGATAACCTATGTATTCTCCTGTTGCATGATCCTCTGAAGCTATGTGTACAAAACGATACAAAAATCAAAACCAATGCCCTCCTGTTTCTCGGCTACACCGAGAATAATCGGCTGCAGTACTAAGAGATCGTCACACCTGTGATGGAGCATCAGCTCGTGGACCAGTCCTGAGACCAGTGTAGCTCTGGGATAGAACTTCATCCATGTTTTGTCCCTGAGATGTTTCTTCCTGGGTTGATGGACGTGATGTGAGGCGAAGGAGGAGATGGCGGGGCTGGGGTGGGGAACAGAGGTGTCGCCTGTAACAAAGCACATGGAGGTTTCCCAGTCATCCTATCCCAGGGTTGCTAAAGGAGGCTGACCCTCATGCACTAACAGGCTCACTGTTCTCTTTCACCACTAAAGCTGAGTCGTACCGGTGTCTTAAAGTAAAGCATGAGAAACTTACGAAAGATATGGTCTAAAACTCACTGCAGGAAAAGAGTTCATAAACTTGCAAAGTTAGCTCACAAATATCCTTCTCTAGTGAAATTTAAAAATGGAACTTAGCTCTCCTTTCTGGCTTGTCCAAAAGCAGAAAGATGGGCTAGGATCACAAAAGCTTACCTATTAGCTCACATAAGCCACAGAAAGCTTGCACACAAGGTCATTAGCAAGCCAGCTCCAGGAAAATGTGGGAGTAAGTCAAGTTTATCCTTCCTTCATTCTCACTGGCTTGGGACAGAGCTTGGTCCTATTTATCATTGTGTGTGTGTGTGCTTCATTCGCTTCAGTCATGTCTGATTCTTTGCAGCTCCATGGACTGTAGCCCCGCCAGCCTCCTCTGTCCATGGGATTCTCCAGGCAAGAATACTGGAATGAGTTGCCATTTCCTCCTGCATGGATCTTCCCAAACCAGCGATTGAACCCAAGTCTCCATCTCCTGAGTCTTCTGCATTGCAGGCGGATTCTTTACCCATTGAGCCACCTGGGAAGCCCTTATCTTCATGGGTTAACTATAATTGTTAAGTTTCATAGGTTTAAGATTATTCCATGTTAGTGCATTTCACTGTGGGGTTTTTTTCAACCTGAAACTTGTAATTAATATGTAGGCTTGCATGCCTTTGATTTCTAGATGGTTTTTGATCTTTGATATCACTGTCAAAGTAGCCATGATTCTGGAAATGCGTAACATATGAAGCTTAGTTAATGAATCCCCTGTGGGGACGAGAAGACAGTCTGGAGGGAAACAAAGATAAGAGACTCTGAGAGGGAATCACGTTACTGTGGGCAGTCAGTCCAGGAGTGCTTCTCGGAGGAAGTGACGTAAAGTGAGATCCGGCCAGAAGAAGGCAGCAAGGTGCAGCCCCTGCACCCAGGTCCAGAGGCAGTGCATCTGGTTTTCTTCCTTCCATGTAGAAGGAAGGAATGCAGAAGCTCGCGGGCCTGGGATTATAACTCAGTGGTTCATTTTTATTAACTCAGAAATGTCACATTACTGTGGATATAATGCAGCAAATTTCCATCCATGAAAAGGAAAACTGGAAATATTTCTCATCAAGAAAGCCTCAGAATTATGTCCATCCTTTGGGAAAACTGTGTCGTTTCCTTTTCTGCCCTTTTTCTTGCTTTCCTTCCTCTCCTTTTCTCCCCCCACCCCCGTCCCCAGTCTTCTTCCCTGCTTCCCTTCTTTCTTTCTTGTTCCTTCCTTCTTTTCTTCCACAGACATGCTCACTGAGCGCCTCCCATAAACTAAGACTTTGGGAATCAGCAAATACAGCATTTCATCGCTCCTAAGACATTTTTCCTTTTTAACATTTAACATCTGTGAAATTAGAATGTTTCTCATATTTAGGCGTGACCTAAATCAAATCCCTTATGATTACACAGTGGAGGTGATGAATAGATTCAAGGGATTAGATCTGGTAGGCAGAGTACCTGAAGAACTGTGGATGGAGGTTCATAACATTGTATAGAAGGTGGTGACCAAAACCATCCCAAAGAAAAGGAAATGCAAGAAGCCAAGTGATTGTCTGAGGAGCCCTTACAAATAGCGGAGAAAAGAAGAGAAGGGAAAGGCAAAGGAGAAAGGGAAAGGTACCCCGCACTGAATGCAGATAGTCAAGAAGGAAGCCTGGCATGCCGCAGTCCATGCAGTCGCAAAGATTCGAGCATGGCAACTGAACGACAGCCAACAAGGAATCAATGAGCTATGATACAAAGGTGCCGAGTGATAAATCTCTGTTTTTAAAAACACAAAATAGGTTCATCAAAACCTGAAACAGAATGCAAATTAAAAGTAAATTATATACAAGAATTAGGGGAGAAATTACCAGACCAAATTTTTCTACTTATTCCTTTGCAAGTTCTATTTAGAATTATTTACTTTACTAAAAACTTAATGTTTTGGAGAAGAAAATGGCAACCCACTCCAGTACTCTTGCCTAGAAAATTCCATGGATGGAGGAGCCTGGTGGGCTACAGTCCATGGGGTCGCAAAGAGTCGGACACGACTGAGCAACATCACTCACTCACTCACTTTATATATAATGATGGTGAGGACCAACTTTTAAAAGAGCTAACTTGGGTGAGAGGCCTTGGTAAAGTGCAAAGCAGAATACAAACGCACTTTGAGCCCTGGTTTCCTTGTCTGTGAGGGGATAGTCATCCTCTGATGGTCTGGAAACCATTCAACTCAATAGCCACTTCCTGAACACCTGCTAGATGCCAGACAAGACGCAAGGGCTTGAAGACCCCACACCGGATAGTTCTGATTCCCAAATCAAGAAGCTCATAGTCTGAAACCTTTTCCCTTTCCTTCCTTTTTTCTCAGAAACATTTCATTTTTCCTTAAAGGAGTAAGAAGTTAGGGATCTGGTTAGTAAGAATCCCTGAAGAGAGGCCCTTTATCACGCTCTTAAATTTGAATAATTCCAAAACAATATTAACACCCTTTGACTAGAAATGAAAAGATCATACTGTATGAAGGGCCTCTCCAATAATAAATGTTAAGCAGGTATAAAAATAAGGAGTCAAATGATACTTTCATAAAGTGTTTGTAAAATTAGAAAATATTATCCTTTTTCTGGGGTAAACGGACATTTTATTTTCTCTGCTAAGTAAAATACAACTCTTTCAAAAGTCAACACAGTTGAATTTTACAATATACAGAACAAAAGGAACTAAACTAATATGAAAACAACTTACATAGCATGTAAATTTTGAGAGGATGAAAGGAACTTTAAGTAGAATACACCCATGAAAATTAACTTTAGAAATAAAATCCCAAGCTGTTTTAACCACAGCTAACCACATATAATATCGTTGGACCTGCATGATGATTATGTGAATATTAAATGCAGTTCTGTGTTTGCTTTCTTCAAAAAAAAAAACTTAATGTTTGCTATTTTCATTTTTTAATTTTAAAAATCTGAAAATCATGGGAAAGCCCTTTTGACTAGACCGCAAAAATCTCATTTGGTAATTGGCTGTTACAAATATCTATCACCACCAAGTGGCTTTGTAACTTAATTGCAGGAAGGAGTTTAAAAAGAAAGAGATTCTTCTAGATGATAGCAAATAGACTTACATACCAATACTCATTATAACTCCACATTTCCAAAAGAGGAGCTGAGAAAGAAAAATAAATGCCCAGAACAGATGAGGGCACAAAATACTTGTGACTCCAGCAAGTTCAATGAATGTGGACCCCGGACTTTGGCCCAAACCCTTAAGAATAAAACCGACTCCCAGAACTCTCAGGTGCCTCTCAGCCCAGGGTCCAGGGGAACCTGCCTGAACGAGAAGGTGATAGGTGGGGAAGCGGAGCTGAGAAGCAGAGGAAGTGAGGTCCCTGACCTTGACTCAGCCATGCCCGACATCAGAGACACACACACAGTGTCTCTCCATTTCACAGGTCAGTACACTGGTTTTCAGCTTTGCCAGTTTGAATAAAGTTCCTATCCCTGTAATCTAAGGAGCCCTAATCAGGGTTGTATTACATTGCATTCCATGGGTGCTCAGTCATGCCCAACTCTTTGCAACCCCATGGACTGTAGCCCACTGGGCTATTGGAGGGGAGTTGCCATTCCCTTCTCCAGGGGATCTTCCCGACCGAGGGGTCAAACCCAGGTCTCCTGTATTGGCAGGCAAACTCTTTACCACTGAAACACCAGGGAACCATCAGTTGCTATATCGAGGTATCATGTCACCAATCCATCCCTGGAAGACTGACGCCTAGATCACGAAATCCCCCTTTCTTGAAAGAGAGGAAATGAGAGAGGAGCCGCAGGCAGCAGTCCGTGCCACGTTCCCCCGTTTGCAGCCCCTTGTGTCCACCTCTGCCTTCAGAGCATGGGGGTCCGTGCTGATGGGAACGGGTGGGTTCAGGAGGAATGGAGCCGCTGTTCCTTCTCCAGGCACTCCGGATGAGCTGGAATCAGCTCTAAGACTTAAGCCTTTGGTGATAAGACCTGGGGAGTCCAAGACCATGGTGAAGCCTTCCTGAAATCCAGAAGCCACAGAGAAACCTACAGCCCTACAGAGAGACCTCACACCTGGCCTGGGCAGCAGACCCAAGCAGAAAGTTAGCCTGGATGTTTGCACACAGTCAGATTCTTCCTCAGAGGTTGCGTTGACTGCCTTCCTCCACTGCTGAATACCAGGACCAGGGAATCAGGGGTTCTGTGTCTCACTCTCTGTAGACAATTCACAGCCACATGCAACACACTCCAAGTCTTAGCCCCCTGATCACTATTTACGGAGTGGGTGTGTGTGTGTTCAGTTGCTTCAGTTGTGTCTGACTCTTCGCGACCCTATGGACCATAGCCTGCTAGTCTCCTGTCCATGGGACTCTCCAGGCAAGAATACTGGAGTGGGTTGCCTTGCCCTTCTCCAGGGGATCTTCCTGACCCCAGGGATTGAACCTGGGTCTCCTGCACTGCAGGCAAATTCTTTAACAACTGACTGAGCTACCAGGGAAGCTCCTAGCTGTTAGGTGCACTGACTCAGATAAAGCCAGGTTTATATTACTGTTACACTAATAGGGCAAATATATGTGCCTGGTTTTCTCCTATTTTAAAATCATGGAGATTCCCAGGACCTACATGTATAGAACAGAGAACTATACCAATGCTTTGTAATTTCCTGTAAAGGAAAGAATTTTTGTTTTTCATATTTATTTATTTGGCTGCCCCAGGTCTTGTTGTGGCATACAGGATCTTTGGGCTTCACTGTGGCATGCGAGCTGTTAGTTGCAGCCTGTGGGATCTAGTTCCCTGACCAGGAATTGAACCCCCGCCCCCTGCACTGGTAGCACAGTCTTAGCCGCTGGACCACCAGTGAAGTCCAGGGACAGAATCTTTAAAAGACTATATATTTATATATATATAACTAAATCACTATGCTGTGATAGTGAAACTAACATATTGTAAATTAACTACATGTCAGTTAAATGAATAAAATAATGGATGTTATCGCTTTCTACTTTATGAAATAGTTATGAACTAATTTATGTAATATTTCATTTTTAACAGTCAATACTGAGGTATGATTATACAGAGTAAAAGACACAAATATTAATTGTTCAGTTCAGTTCAGTTGCTCAGTCATGACCCCGTGGACTGCAGCACACCAGGCCTCTTGTCCATCACCAACTCCCAGAGCTTACTCAAACTCATGCCCATCATACACACTGATAATTTTTGACAAATATTACCGAACTGTGTAACCAAAGTATACTGTTCATCACCTCAGAAAGTTCCTTCCTGCCCCCTTCCAGTCAGTTCCTCTCATTCAGGTTGATTCGTATCACCCTATATTAGCGTCACCTGTTCTGGATTTTCCCATTAAATGGGATCTCACAGTTTGTACACTTCGTTGCTTCCCAATAGCAGTGAACAAGAGTTCCAGATGCTCCACAACCAAACCAACATTTCGTATTCTAATCTTTTTTATTTGGGGCCGCTTTAACAGGTGTGTAGATATTTCACTGTATCTCTAACTTAATATTTCTTTTTATTCCTCAAGTCATCATGTTTTATCATTAAACTCATCCCATCCAATTATTATATCAGAGTTATCAAAACAATCACTTCTAATCTTAGCTTTTCAAATTCTAAATTCAAAGGTAACTATTTCATTTAAATAATATACTCAGTGTAGACTGTCTCAGGAAGGACCCTCTGAGGCTGTAAACTAAGTCATGGTTTCTAGAACAAAAATTTTATTATGAATAGCTATATTGGAGAAGGTTTGCCTTTAACATCCAAGAAAAAGATGCTCCTTTATTTACTTGTCATTGTATTATCTCAGGAAAATCCCACAAAAACACACAGGTGCACACACACACTCAAAAAGTCACACTCAAAAGAATGAGAATTCTAGGGCCTCAGATTGTAGATGCTAAAAAGTTAATCAAATCATGCTTTCAAAATCTCAAAGAAAAATTACTTATAATCCCTACTCTTACATCCAGAAAAAATTCAACCAATTAGAAGGGCAAAATAAAAATATCTATTTAGACATGTAGGGATTTAGAAAATTATCTCCCACATGGCCTTTCTTAGGGAATTATTTGAGAGTATACTCCTAAAATCCTGGAAGGTGATGCTCTGAAAGTGCTGCACTCAATATGCCAGCAAATTTGGAAAACTCAGCAGTGGCCACAGGACTGGAAAAGGTCAGTTTTTATTCCAATCCCAAAGAAAGGCAATGCCAAAGAATGCTCAAACTACCGTACAATTGCACTCATCTCACACGCTAGTAAAGTAATGCTCAAAATTCTCCAAGCCAGACTTCAGCAATATGTGAACCGTGAACTTCCAGATGTTCAAGCTGGTTTTAGAAAAGGCAGAGGAACCAGAGATCAAATTGCCAACATCCGCTGGATCATGGAAAAAGCAAGAGAGTTCCAGAAAAACATCTATTTCTGCTTTATTGACTATGCCAAAG